>JANRGW010026788.1:0-46484 GCA_024733675.1 Psilopsiagon aymara | reverse complement strand
CCTTATCATTATTATTACTGGTGGTAGCAGCAGTGGTTTGTGTTATACCTCAGTTACTGGACTGTTCTTATCTCAACTCGTGGGAGTTGCATTCTTCTGATTCTCCTCCCCATCTCTCTGGGAGCGGGGGGAGGAGTGAGACAGAAACAGTGTGGTTTTCTGAGTTACGACTGGGCTTAAACCATGACAGCACTGTATTTAGATGAAATATAATAAGAGAATATAGTATTTAAACCTAAAGTGCATGTTATACTTTCCTGTTCTGAGGTATGCATTGCCATTTTAATCAAAATGGGCTATATTGGTTCAGGCAGCAACAGTGAGCTAAGTGTCAGATAAAGAACACTAACTCACTGTTACTTTCTGCCTTCAACTTAAATATTAGCTGCCCTCCAGTAAATGCAACTCATCTGTGCTTAGAAAATACAGCAATCTGAAGATAAAATAGCATTTCTTCCAATTATTTGCCCATATTATACAGGCTCAGTATCAACTTTAGCTTTTCACTCTGAAGGAATTAAGTGTAATAATTATTTTTAATGCATTGTCTGATTGCTTTCCTTATCAGAAGTTCAAGGTTTGCATTCTCTAGTATCAGACCCTTTATAATGAAAGGAGAGGCTTTGAGCAATTAGGCTGGAGGGTCAAAATAATCCTGGCAGTTACTTTTCATTCTAATTGAGGATGTGAAGGCATAACTCGGCACTAAGAATTTCTCTATGCATCCTGCAAGGTTTTTCTCATCATCACCCTTCCAGGCAAACATAGAAATAGACCCTTTGTGGTTTATGTTCTGTATCCTCAATGGCCAATTTTAAAGGCTCAGAAAAATCACAGCGGAACAGCTGCTTGGTTTTCTGAAATATAAATGGTACAGTTGAAAATGCACAGATGGCTTCTTGGTGATGTATTTCATAGACATGCTTAGATGTTGTTCAAAATATGAATTTGAATAAGTCTGTGATTGATTAATAATTTTTTAGTTGGTGATGGCAGCTACTGTTGGGAGAGCAGGTACTCAGATGGCACACTTATTTTTCAAAGTTGCGTTTTTTATTTCATATGTGTATAATTTTTCTTTTTTTTTTATCTAATGAGATTAAAATAATTTTCTAGCTTTAATTTGAAATGCAGTTTCAGCCATGGTTTTGCTATGGCTTTGAACAGTGTGATAACAGGGGGTAGAAGATTATCACTGCTAGAAACAAAGTCTAGATTCATTACAGCTTGAAACCTGCATTATTTTACTGAAGAAAGTGTGGTTTTTTTGTCTTGCTACACTGTACTGCACCCATATGAAAGAACTAAAGAGGAAGAGATGCTACCATCTTTATAATATGTGCAGAAAAATTGAGTCATGGACATATGAGTGAAAAATAACAAGTATTTCATAATATGCTTGAATGATGACTGCTTTAAGAGGAGAGGGGGGAAAAAAAAAGGCCCCTCTTTTAGTGCTGATAGGGATTTCTTCTGTGATTTAAGCAGTTGCCGAAAGGAGGTTGTTTATTGTGATTACACTACATGACAAGAATGGTTTGAAAGAAAGGAATGCCTCTCCTTGCATACTGATTGTTCATTATATGGCTATCAATAGGTGCCTAATAAAACTAGTCCAAAATAAATCATGCTTTCTTAACTACTTGGTAGAGGTTGGACAACACTTCAGCGTACTTCTCAATACAGTAGCACATTACAAAAGCAATCCATACTCTAAGCACCAATTACTGTTACCAATTCGTTAAAATCTTAAGTTAATGTATTCAGGTTCCTTGAGTGGAAAGTGAAAGCCAGTGACAAAGCCAGCGAAGATGCATGTGTCTTATTGTACCACATTAGAAGTAAATAATGGAGCAAAATGCAATTCATGGCACAAGTAATGGCTTTTTGGATAGCAGCATATATCCAATTGAAAAATGATGAACACATCAAAATGAAGTATGACATAGTCAAAAAGTACAAACTTCTAAAACAGATGATGATAAGTTCAAGACCTGTGCCCATAATTTAGCAGGCTGAAAAAAGACTTACTGGTTCCTTTAAAGGGAAAAAAATTGACTGGCAATCCCATTTTACTTAATTAAAATGTACAGCTTTAGTGAAACATTCAGAGGATTTTCCAGCATGCACCTTGTGTTTTCAAAGCTTAGAGCGATTGGAGGCCTATATGAGTGAGGCTGTACTAGCAGGGAAGCGCACACATAGAAAATGTTTCATATTAATCAGAAATGATCAAATTGGCACTGAAGTTTGAGATGTGTTTGGAAGGGATTCTGTTGAAAATAATTGGTAATTACGAAAACCCAGTGCTTCTAAAAAACTCAGGTCTGTCAATCCCAGTGCAGGCATCTGAAATCAATGAGTGAAAATTCCGTATGGAAATGTTGGTCCTCAAATCCAATATAGACGTTTGTATTCACTTAATAGTGGTTTACATGTAGTAAAACCTTGAAATAAAGCCTGCATACATTAGCTGAGTAAGTTTGATGAAGAAAGTAGAGTTTGTCCTATTCCTTCACAGTAATGAGAATGGGATAGTCTGTGTTAGAGTATTTCAAAGAGGTCTGACAATTTGCTCATTGGAGGACTGCATTTATGGGATTTGTCCATAGCAGCTTCAGCCAATGCTTTTGCTGCCTCTTTTATGGGTAGCAGTGGACTTTGCTTTGCAAAGCATGTTTTCTCATGACTTGGTCAAGCAAGCCTGAATGGAGCTGCATCATCACCACCTCTTCTTCTTGCAATCATAATGAGGAGGAATAGGGTGAGGAAAGTGGTGTTGTATCTCCTGGAATAGAGCTACATCTGCATAAGAGACAGCCACATCTACATGTAGACATGCCTTCCTAGTAGAGTTGGCAGTGTCAGGTTTATGGCTGGACTTACTTATTTTAAAGGTCTTTTACAATCTAAATGCCTCTATGAAGTAGTGACAGGAAGCTCAGGAAGTCAGGGAGTCCATTACAAGCCAGGGCCAATTACACCCCTGTTCCTCAGGGTAGGTCTTCTAACCCAGGTCTGGGGAAATTTCTGTGCACTGCTGACAATTCAGAGATGCCACGTGTTGCTTGGCTTACTAAGAGGAATATATACATGTCACCTTCCCGCTATAAAGGGGAGGAAAGAATGCATCCAGCTATGGCTTGTAACTGGCAGGAGGAATGCATGTTATAGGTGATGAAAATTGTGTCCGAGGTACTGTCATCCCTTGCCAGCTAGATGACAAGCACATACAACTTGTATGGGGACAAAAAGAAACATAGAGGCCTGCTAATGCAAGGGGATTAAAGTAGCAGAAGGAAAAACAGTGGTGTAATAAAAATCTGGTGAAGGGGTTACAAATTAAAGGAGGTGAAGGGGGGGGTGCTGGTGTGAATTGCTGTAGGAAGCAATAATAGTATTGCAGGACTTCGGCCAGGGGAGAGGAAGTGCAGACATGGGGAATCTAATAAACACTGAGGGAAGGAGTATGGAGTTGAAAAGGGTGAGGAGAGGAACAGTGGGGTTTAACTTTTATGGCTAAATTGAGTTCTAATGGACTACTTATGTGAATCTGTTACTAAAGATCTTCAGAGATGGAGTTCTTGCAGATTCCATAGAGAATAACTATCTTTACTGCTGGAAGCTTTTCCTAGTATCTACCCTTACTGTAGTTTGAAGATCATTAGCTTTCTTACTGCCTACTTTAGACACCAGTAAGAGCATTTTTACAGTGTTCTTTTGCATAGATGAACACCATTATATGCCTCATTTTAGCATTTTCCCTAAACCCTGCTAGCCCTGATCTTTGCAGAAAACTGACATCTTTTTGTCACTGTTTATTTCTCCCCAAGTGAGTACTATCTGCTGAGTAGCAGATTGGTATCTGCCGAGTAGCATGCTGGCCAAAACTGAGCTCACTGTTCCCATAGGCCTTGCAAGCTCTGAGGAGAAGGGAAGGATGATTTTATGTTCCTTTTTAATCTCTTGGGTGATGACCATCTTTTTGTCAGGGGCATAGCCCATCCAACCCTTGTTCATCATGTATTTCTTCAGTCTCTTAACAGCTCAGAGTGCTGGCTAGGCTGTACTACATCCTCTAGCTCTGGAGCCTTTTCTCCAAACTAAACATAAAACCTTGCATTTGTCTCTTACCTTGTGTGTTTTCAGGGCTGCCAATTTTAAACACATACTATATTTAATCATCTGCGTCATAAATGAAGCATTGAGAAGACAAATCTCAGAGGAATGTATTGTGTAGGACTGTACTCTCACAGTGTACACTCTGGATGTGTAGATTCTCTCTATGTGCTTTTCAGGACACTTTTAGTTTCTATCCTTCAGTTTTGTTTAGACTGTGTTTCCTCCATTGCTTCTGAGTATGTAAGGGGAGATAAGGTCAGAAATCTTACTGAAGTCAAGATAATATCTGTTGCAACTTCTGACTAAATACAAGCCATTTACCCTACCAAGGAAGGAAACTGGATTTGGTTTACATCTTTTCTTCCTGATGAATCCTTGTTGACCATTTCTAGTCTTCTTTACTTTTCTTTTGTTTATACATTCTTTGTCTGTTTAAATAACTATTTCTCCAAGAGCTAAAATTGTTTGTTCTAAAATGTTCTCTTTTCCACTTTCTAGTAGAAGCACCGTTTTTTATCCTTTTTTTGCATCTTTTGGGTTTCTACCTATTGTTTTGGCAATTCTCAAAGATAACTGCTAGGAAATCTCAGACTGCTTCAGCGAGTTGTGCGGAAGTATCTTAGGAGAAATTTAATTAGACCCTGCCACTTGGAAAACCTCTAGCTTATCTTTATCTAAGTACTCATGGCACTGCTCTGTGAGATCATTTGTCCTTATCTGTAGGTGTTTAAATAAGTAAGCACCTTAATTACATCTGACCTTTTTAATAAAGAATGAAATGAAAAAGGCATTGATGCTGAGATTAAGTTCACCAGCCCAGCTTTCTCTGTTACTTGTTGTATCAGAGCTTACATTATGCTAACAGCTGCATCAGCCGTAAACCAAAAAGTGGAATAAAGGACCTCTGAAACTTTCCAGACTCTCTGAATCAAGGTACTTGAAACCACATCCTATCAAAGTTTGCTGGGGACATAACAAGTGTAGCTGGGATGTGTTCAAGGAATTTGTATTATTTTGAATCCTTCTAGTTAGAAAGGGTGGAAGGGGACCATGGAGCTTTGGAACACAAAGATATTTCTGTGGTTTATAGTAAATATCTGTTGGCAAAGTGTCATTTGTGTTCTCAGTGGTACAGGTGACGTGAGGCTGGCACCAGACTCTGAAGTCTTTCAGCTGCAAATGGCTCTAGGAGCCATGATCCTTTTTCATACTATCTTTTTAAAGGTTTTTTATGTCATGCTCTCACATAAGTGAACATTAGCTGCACTAAAGAATACCAGTAAGCCTAAGTCATAGATGGGAGCACAATAAGGGTATAAAACAAGGCTCTATAAATAGTATCTATGTTGGTGAATGAAAATCAGCAGTCACGAACTCTGTAGTTCATTGGATGTGCAGTATACAACAAGAGCTTATTCTGATGGACTTGCCTACACTAAACCCATTATTTTTTTTTCTTTAACATCCACAGTACTTTCCCAGTAGAGATTTTTATAAAAAGCCTACATGAGTGTGAGTTCTGCCATTACAGAAAGGCCAAGAAAAGCCACAGTTGGGTTTCTGACTCATGCAGGGGATGCACCTTTTATTGCCAAGGGTGTAAGGTCATCAGGTCTAATAGGAAAATCTCACAGGATTTGTGTAATACCAGAGGAAAAAAGCTCAAGGAGCAAGTCTTATCTCTGTAATTTCTTCTTTTTATTTTTTTCTCCTTTTTTTTTTTTCCTTCTTTAATAAAAAAAGCTTTGCAAATGCTTTCAATGTGACTTTATCTTGAATAGCTCCTCAGTCTTGAAATAAGCTGGAACAGAAGTTTGAACTTCTTAAAAGGCTGCAAGAAAGCTGCAAGCATTGAAGGAATTGACAGCGATGTAGCATTTGGGGCTTCCTTTACTGCATTTGTGCTGAAAGAACAATTGTCAGGAGTTTTCAGGAATTACTGTTGTGCACAACAAGAAATATGCTTTAAAAAGTCATGTATGTGTTGGAAGAGCGCTTGTTCTGGCTGAACCCAGTTTTGGACAAACCCATTTTAGGGAGGGTATATTCAATGGCCCCTTCCTCAGTGATGTCATCCCACTGAGGAGAGGAAAATACAGGATGCTGAGAAGGCTGAATTCCAAACCTGGTTGATGTCCTGAGCCTGCTGAGAGGCAGAGCTGACTGCATGGAAGGCAATGATATTCTGGCCTTCTCAGCCTCCTGTCTTCTAGTAGCATAGCTCCAACACATCAGTAGGATTGCAGGCTACATGGAGTTGGCTCAGCCCTTCCCATTTCCAAGGCGTGGAAAAATGTGTATATGTGGGAAGTATATGTGTAAATAGTGTTCTAGGCTTCGGTAAAACATCTACTGTTGTGCCAGATAAGGAAAGATTAGTTAAACTTAGAGTAACTTTATTAAGTTAAGATGGAGATGGTTGTATACAAATTATAAAGCGATGGTGAAAGGTGGCTTACAGGAAGTTGGCAAAAGACCATGCTGAAAGGGGAACTGTTAGAAAATGTCTACAAAGTACAGCTACTGGACTAAGGCATAATCTGGTTTAATATTTTCATTAACAACCTCAATACCAAAAGGAGGGATCAACTAATGATTTTTTTTTTTTTTTTCTGGTGGCATAAATGTGGGACATATTAACAAGAAAAATGTGAATTGCCGTATGGGAATAATTAAATGACCTTGAGATCAGGAATGATATGAATGTGGTGGAACCTTATAGTACATGATGCAAAGTTATACACTCTGAAATGATGAACAAGAATTTCAGGCATTATTTGGTGCTCGAGAGGAGAAGCTAGGTCATGTGTTTTAGTCACCTACAAACACAGGTGCAAAAAAGCTCACTGAGGTCATAAGCTATTATGTTCTGGTTTTAGTGTAGTGATTTCCATGCTGTGTACAAGGCTGCAGTACGACGTTTTCTGACACTCTGTGGATCTCTATGTATAATTTCTCCAAAATTAATTTGCGATGGAATGAGTGAGAAGTGTGCCATGGTCTTAGTGGCATGTCTTGCCACAGAAAATTGGAAATGCGGCTTCTTTGGGCAAGGAAAAAACAAAGGCTGAGAGAGGATATGACTGTCATTTACAGACTTTTCTCCTCTGAAGGAAGGGAGAAGAGGTCTCTGAGCAGAAATGACAGAAAAATTAGGGTTTCCTTATTTTCATATTAGGAAAGAGGCAGCGCATCTATAAGAGATTTCCTGTAGTGAAGATAGCACAGCTCCTGTAACTTGGTTTTAGGATAGGAATCGATATGTTTAATTAAGAGTTTATTAAACCTTATCACTTAGGACAGCACAAGGCTGCAGGCAGGTGATTGCAGATATATCCCCCTCACTCCTGTGCTCTGAGCTTCATTCTGGAGATCTCCATTCCCTTCCCTCCACTGCTCCTACTCTGTGTGTTTCCTTCCCGCTTACGCTCATCTTCAGAGCTGCCAGGCTAGATTTTATTTATTTTATTTGCATTGCTTATCCTGCATGTGATTTGGCATGGGTGGGCTGGTTGTTTTTTCGGGGATAAACTTGCCTTAGATAGGGGCAAAGATTCTTGCGCTTCACTCAGCTCTGTAGAGTCATGCATGAGAGCTCTGCTCTCCATGTCGCCTGCTTTTCTAATAGAAAATAAATTCTCCTTCACACTGGGTCTGGGCTTTTCAGTTCACAGACAGGAGGAGGGAGATTCACTGAAGCTTTGAAGCAGAATTTAGTAATCATACTATTCAATAACTAGGAACTCTGATGTTTTTTGTGTAACATCAGAGAAAAGCTCCTTGTATTAACATTCAGATAGGTGCATAAAGTAGTTATTGTTTTCCTGGCTGTGCAGGGTATGCTGCCATATGCTCACAGTCAGAAATGGCATGAGGTAGTATTCATAATGGCTTTTATTTATGACAGTTTCTGGGATCCAGGGTTCTATCTATAATGGCTCAGCAGGTTTCCATGGCTCAGCTGTGACTAGACCTAATTCTGATTCATTCAGCCTGTTCCTGCAGTTGAGAGCAGTAGCAAATAGAAAAGATATTGCTGATAAATTGCAGATAGAAAAACATAAAATCAATATAAAGAATTATATTTGATCCAATCAGAAACAAGAGGAGAAATTAAGGGAATTTCAAAAAGAACAAGGGAGTAAAATCCACCACGATTAGTGCTGAGTGTGTAATGCTTATCACAAAAGGGTCAGATACTTGGATATTATGCAGTAGGACAAAAGAATGCAGAAAAAATGCTGCTGGGGAAGAAACCATGTGCACTTAGGGCAAAGTGTCTTGTAGGGGCAGGAGCGTTTTCCAAACTACCACATATGGCATCACATGCACCTCTGTCTTCCACCTCTTTTACCCCCTATGCTTTTGTTCCTGTATTTGGTTTTCTTCCCAGTCAATTGCCAGCTCAGTACTCAAAAAGGTAGAGACTAGAAGAGGTTTTGCTCTTCCAAAACCCAGTGTCTGCTGCATGCTTACTAGGTTACATGATGCAAAGCAATCCTTTCGGAGCTGTGTTTGAATGAACAGTAGCCTGTACTGCTTTCACAGTCTCTGCATGTAGCAAAAGAGTATTTGTTGTTTCAGCCAAGGATTTAGCAAGTCCTGTTTAGATTTACTGTTACTTCACAGAAAGAACTGCTACCTCCCAGAAGTTGTAGCTAGCGGAAAGGAGGAGCTCTGCTGCTCCTTGTGATGGCATCCCCACCAACAGGACAAAGGCTGAGGGATAGTGAGAGAAAATTATGCTAAAGGGAAGTTCATGTTGCCTCTTGAATACTTTGTCAGCTTTTTTTTAAAGATTCAATGAAAAACCAACTCAAATCAAACAAACCAAAATGACCAAAACCTTCATGTTAGTAAGATGTTTAACATTATCTTACCCATGCTCAACTATTTTTGGCTGTATAGTTGTATTTAGTTGAATAATTGTTCATCTGGGGAGGAGAAATCACAGCTCACCAGTAGCAACTTGCTCAGAAGCCCTGTGAGCTTGCTTGGATCTGTAAGAAATTAGATCTTAAAATGATTCCCCCCAAAATGCTGCCCATATCTCAGCCCATGTTCTGTCTCATCTGTTCCTTAGTGGGGAATAGGCTGGTTCATGGCTGGTCCCTGTCTGTCAGAAGGAGGGATTAGTCCTTGCCCAGCAGTAGCCTGAGGCCCTTTGAGGAAGTCACAGGTTATTTCTGGGCTAAACCCAAATGTACATGGTTTGTAATAAATGACTATTTAGTTCCTTAGGTACCCTTAACTGAGGAGGTGAAGCCAGGATGTATGTTTTACTCAGAGCAGCTAAGCTCAAATAGTGGTAGTGTTATCTTAGCGTTCAGGTGGGCACAGACACAGTATCTCACTTGGTCACTACATGAGATACATATGAACTGATATCCAGATGCCCACTCTAGACATAGAATAACTGAATAGCTTGTGTTGGAAGGGCCCTTCAAGGCTTATCTAGTCCAACCCCTGCAATGAGGAGGGATATTTTCAACTAGATCAGGTTGCCCAGAACCTCATCCAGCCTGGCCTTGAATGTCTCCAGGGGTGTTGACTCCGTGTGGGGCAAGACATGGATGTGAAATATCCCTTCCCCCCTCTGACTTCCAAGGGGGGAGAGCCCCCTCTGTACAAGTGCACAAAGGGAGTCACAGTGTATTCATTGGCCATTAATACTAAAAAGTGCCGATTTGGGAGAGGGAGTAAACTGGAAGTAGGTCCCTGCTTCCATTCTCAAATAGGTATGCCTGTGCAGGGGGGTTGGAACTAGATGATCTTAAGGTCCTTTCCAACCCTAATTATTCTATGATTCCATTTTTTGAACAGAAGTAGGAAGCAGGTAGATAGTCGTCCCTTCTTTTCTCACGTATGTTATATGTTATGTAGATGGTTTGATACTGACAGTTTTTCCCACTGCCACCGTTGAAGCTGTAGGATAATTAATAATTAGGATGACAGTTTGATTCCTGTTCTACTGCAAAACTTGCTTAAATAATAAGTTGTTGCTTCCTTGAAGCTTGTGACAAGCCCAGAATTTAGCAATTGCTCTTGAAAGCAATCTATTGTCTCTTCAATGGACACTTGAATTTAGCAGAGCTCAACCTGACATGGCACTTCCCTGCAGTCCAATCATGATAGCCAAGCATGACTTTAATCTGTGTTGCCTGCCATGAAAAATAAACTTTAAGAAGTCATAGATGAATAATTCCATAGATTCATCACTGAATTTGTGGGTGAAGTGGTGGAAACAAAGCAGAGAAGTTTATGGGTGTGTGGATTCTGACTGATCCACTAGATCATGGCTTCACCTGCAGTAAGTGTCTCATTCCTGATATCAAAAGCCAAGTGCAGTTGAATGTGACTTGTGGAAGGAAAGGAAATAATCCTGTGTATGATGCATGCATTTTCCAGGGTGCTTAAAGAGGCTTATACTCCCTAATTTCAAGAGCAGAAATAGGTCTTGTTAGGCTTGCATCTTTATTGCCATGTAACTCATATTGTGGGATCTCCTGCAGGAGTCCATCAACCAACATGAACAATAAGATTATTGAACGTAGTGTGTGTTTTGTTGCTTCTAGAAAATGGTTGAAATAAAGGATAGCAGGATTTGCCCCTTTCTTTTGTTTTTGGTAGTAAAGTGGAGAGCAAAGTGACTGACATCTAAACCTCTAGTTGTTTATGTTTGGTACCTAAATTTGAAGAACTAAGTGACAAAGACCGTAGGCTAGGTTCTTCCTTGGGTGAGGGCAACAGGTGCCATTTTCACATACTGCTGTGGAGACACCACTCATTGATTTTTGGACGAGTGACACAACAGATTCCTCACCTTCATTTAGATGTCAGCTCCTCTAAAAGGGAAAAGGTAGAAAAGCAGCCATGGAGCCACCCTACATCTTTCACCTTGGCTCCAGAGGTTTGCCAAGTGCAGAGAATGGAAAGCCATGTGCTGCCCTTTCACTCCAGGCAAATCTGGCTGGTTTTGTCATCCCACACTGTGGGCTGCAGTGTAAAAGTTATAGCCTGGGCTCAATCTGCCTACTTCAGACATCCAATATCCCCACTGCTTTGCCAGAGAGGATTATACATTTTTCACGAAGTGAGCAAGTATGCTTTCAGAGAAAAAAATATTTCCATGGCTACAGATCCTTCTCATGCAGTAGAATGGCTTATGCAACTCGGCTAGCAGAGAGCTAATAAAATGAGAGGAAGTAATTAGATGAAAGGATGGCTGGGTGTTTGATGTCAAATTTCTGGGTTTTTTTCACTCCAGACCCTTGGGAGCTGTCTCAGGTGGCCAGAAATGCTGTCGAAGTTTGTGTTTTGCACAAAGATTACACTCTATTTTTGGTCCTGTAGGTTTTTGCTGCTGTAATAAACACAGAAGTTGTCCTTGTGTGGTTTTATAGTTGCAGTTACTCCATATGCAGTTGTGCATTCAGATGTGTACCTGTTATGCAAACAAAAGTCTGACCGTACATTGCTGGTATAGGTATGAAACTAAAAAGTCATAAATCTGAGCTGTGCTAAGTACTGGAAGATGCTTATCTCATTGTGCAATTCTTTTGTGATACGAAGTACTGAATTGAAGATCTCCTTGGCATTAACAGAAGATGCTCGTGCAGGGAATTTTTGGCAGGCAGTTTTGCCTGCAGGCACATCCTCTTGACACCTAGACTTTCATATTTCTCTGAGATTTTTTGGGATGTGGATCATGAGAGTGGCATAAAATTTCCTCTTTTCTACCTAAGCTAAAATGTGGTTTATTAATAGGTTCAGTATACCCATTCAATATAAAAGACTATGAGACTGTAAGTGGGTTCTAATTTTTGAAGTGCTGAATTCCCGTTCTTCTTGGTTTATGTTTAATCACTTACATAGCCACGCAGACTATGTAGGTAGGAGGAAGCACTCAGAAATTCTTTTCTTCCTTAAACCCCTGTCAGATGTTTTTGAATACTTCCCATCTTCGGATAACTTACAGCTGTAAAATAACATCCTGCCATTGCGATGAGCCTAAGATGAGCCTCCACTTAATGAGGTGAAGGCATTTCTTAAGGATTGGACACTAGTGTGGTATGTATTTGTAACTTTGAGAATATCTGTCAAGTTAGAAAGAAACTCTATGTTAGTTGAAGGGACAGCGTCAGCAAAGATAAAATGAAAGAATTCTTCTAACGAGGTATGTATGAGCCAAAACAGATGGTAAAGACATTTCACCAACATCCTCTAAGTATTAGCAAGTAAATGTGACATTATTAATTTGGGTGAAAGGACATGATTAGTACCCTTTGACTTTTTTTAATAACATCTGAACCTAATGAGTCCTATTTATACGACTGTGAAGAGCTTCCAGTCGTATTGTAAAGATTTCTAAGGGCCAATTTGAAAGAGATTGCACTGTGAGTGTCAAGTTGACAAGTTCACATTCTCTCCTTGATGTGAAGTGCTAAGTTCATGAAGATGTCAGTGTGTTTCCTTGCCAAGTCTCCCAGCTGGAGAGTAATACTGCATAATAGTCATGAGACTTCAGATCCAGCATTATCAGTTCAAACATTGTAGGGTTTCACAGGGAAAACCATGGCACTAGTAAGTAATTTTCAGGTAAGTTACATTCAGTGGCATTGTTGGAATTGATTTCACATTGAGATGCATTGCTGGGCAGATATATACAATCCACTCTTGCTCTTTCAAGTAAAATAATATTCTTGGTAACATTCAGTGGAAGCTTTGCCTGGGTTGGTAAAAATCATTAACTCAAATTGACATCAGGCTGTTTCAAGACATGTGCCTACATTACCACATATGAATAATGTATTTATCTATGTCTCAGTCCTAACCTTGTGCTGGTTTTCTTACAATGTTAATCTCAGCTGTAATTCACAGGGGTTACCTGAATTGGAGCCTCCTTGATAAAAATGAGTGAAGAAAGATGGGTCAAGCACTGACATACTTCAGAAGCTCTTGTCACCTGGTCTGAAGGTGCCTTCTCTCTCCTCAGTCTGAATAAAACAGGGTCTGAGTCAGGACCCATTGTCAGGTCAAGGCTCATGGCAGAATTCAGTCTTTGCCCCCAACAACAACCCCTGAAATTAGTGAGACAGTAGGGAAGTAACAATTAAAAGGGTGCAGAGCTGATGGGATTTAGTTTATTTATGATGGGGTATCTTTAGTTTGTATGGTTGCTTTTGAGATGCATTCTGAACTTGTGTTGAGAGTGCCTATTCATCTGGATAGGAGCCCTCACCCTCTTAATAGTACTCCTGTATGTCTAATGAATCAGTCAGTCACTACCAGCTTGAAAAGCTGTGCTTCTGAATGCCAGCCAGGTTTTTTTGCTGTCACAGTAGGTTTTTTTTTCTGTATAAAATTGTTGCCTGTGTTTTAATTTGTACTTGCTAAAATGCGTATTCTTTTGAAGTGCATACCTTACAATAGACAGCTTGAAAGCTTCCACCACACTTACCTCTCACTGAGATGGTGCCTGCTAAGTGAAGGAAATTGTCCAGCTTGTCAATGCCAAACTAATAATGCAATGCCTTCCTGCCCCCCCATTTTTTCTATACCTGCACATGTAGGTAATTTAAGTCCTGACTGAAACTTCTGTTTCCCTTTGGTGATGGCCATAAACTATTTGAGCTGTTCCGCATCATATTCACCATGCCCAGAAAAGAGGCTTTGACTACCACAGTGTAGTAACACCCTTTCTCAAAAAGGGAACATATTGGTGGCTTTTTCTATGCTATTTCATGCTGCCATGAGTCATCCTCAGGTCTGCCAGGGTGACCATTGTAAAGGCTCTTGCCTCACAATGAGTGAAGGAGACAGCCCAGCACCCACCAATGTCCTTGTGAGAACTCATGGAAAACATTCTACCCAACTTTGAGTCCTGTGTTTAGGGATTCTGGGGGAGAAATGTGGGGGTATTCTTCTGGTCAGGCAGTGTCCTGTGAGCCAGAGAATGCTCTCTTACTCTTCTCTTGAATTCTCACATTTCAGCTTCTTATATTCCAGATGTGCACTTGTCCCTGGATATAGCAAGGGACTCTGGTTAAGGTCTTTGGGTGCTTTTGTAGAAGGAATATCTATTCTTAAATTCAGTAACGCACCATGAGACTTCCTTTCATAAAGTTTTCCCCTCCCTCTGGTCCAGTCTGTCTTCTGTGTAGCTTCTGGACTTTTACTGGAGCATACAAAGCTGGTAATATATAATCTTTGACACAACTCCAGTAACACATTGAAGATTTTTGTCTAATTTGCCGGAAAGGTGTTAAAATCAGGAATAAGTGTGAAGCAATTAAGCAAAAAGCATGATTTCTTGTTCTCACACAGACCTTGAGTTAAGATACAGATCATTATTTCACTTGAATGTGTTTCCTTCAGTTTATTTGTTAAACACTCCAAGAGAATAAATTTGATAAGCTGTACTTGGGGTTGGTGAGTTATGAAAATGGAAGTTTCATTGCTGTCCTGGTCCCAGAAGACAGTCTCTTTATTACCTTTTTAGTTCAGATTCTGGGCATAATATTATGTCTAAAACCATAGATCAAGCAGGAAAGCAATAAGTTTTACATAAAGCATGCTACTTTTAAAAGGTGTAGGAAGCTGAACTGCTTTTCTTCATATGGGTATGAAAGCCCATTAGAAAAAATTGGAACGATTCCCTTTCTGTGCATTAAACCCTTGCTGTGCCTTGTTATAATACTTCATGGTAGGAGACTCACATTTATGCTACCTATAGTTTTGCTAAACCACATGCATTAAAGTAGTTATGTTAACCAACATATTCACAGCCTCAATCTTTATGGTCTTGTTATGAGCAGCATCCGGGGTGGTGAGGAGAAACCTATTAGCTCCCATGTAAGCAAGAATGGTGAATGCTCTCTTCGCTGAAATCACCTGCAACCTTACCATGGAGCCATTTGGGAGAGCACCAGATGAATACACACACGCTAAATCCATCTGCACCTTATGAGGCATTGACTTCCTAATAGAAACTCTTTCCAACATGAGCAAAGGCTAATTCATAACTTACATACTTTGCAAAACCAATCAATAAATATGCCTGTGACAATGGGATTTTTTTTTTTTTTTTGACAAAAAGCAGTGCAAAAATCTTATTTACCTCCTTTGCCCAGCCAGCAAATATACACCAGGGAAACTGTTGCTTCTGATGTAGACATATATAACTTAAATAACGCTCAAGTAAGTGTTGCAGGCATTGGCTACAGAGGATAAAAAGGAAAGCTGGATTAGCTAAAAATAGTTGTATTTAAAATCAGTGTATTTTATTCCTCAAGGAGGAGGGGAAAAAAAGAAGAGCCTCAACTCTAATCTTGGACTAGAAGACTACAGGTAGAAAAGTTCAGGTCTTGCCCTTCTCATTTTTGAAAGACACTTTTCTAGTTCAAAGAGGCTTTGGTTTAGCTTCAGGGGAAATATCAAGAATTATAATTGGAAGACTTTTCTAGGTTTCCTAGCTGGATTTCAGATATATGGTATGTACTTAACAAAACCACACACACAGGAAAGAACAGAGCAACTTTGAAATAAACCTTTCATTCCTCCTGCTTCCATGCAGTCTACACTGTCGCCACGCATTTTTTCTGAGTATGGAATGAGGGATGAAAGGTATTGGGGGGAAAAAAAGGTAAAGTGCGAGATTAAAAATACATCAAAAAAGGAGAGGCATATTGAGAGAAGTGGGTTTATGCCAGCTCCAAAATTTTCCTTTTAAATCAGTACATCTGGAAAGATTTGTCTGTATTTAATGAGATATTTCAGCAATCAATTGCAATGCAGTTGATTAGAAATGTTTTTGGAGACCATAGGAGGGTGGACACCAGCCACAGCTGATTGTAACAGTCTGCCTATCTGTGCTGTGCTCTGACCTTGTCCTCACTGAGCCATGGGAAATGAGATGTTGGCCCTACTGAAGTCGGAGGAGCAATGTAGCTGACTTTGTGGGTGTCAGAAGTAGGATTCAACCTTCAGGTATATGTTTCTGACATTGCCTCTGTTTTCAGTTTGAGGTATGGGGCTGCTGGCTTGCTTTGCTTTTCTTCTTAAGCAAATAGCACCTTTTTCTGCTCTTGCCTTGTCTTGGGTCTTGGTTCATGCTTTGTGTTGCACATGTTCTGATGAAATACAGTCTTCAGGGTACAGGAGTATTAAATGTTGAGAATGAAACATTTTGGCAATTACATAGTTAAGGTATATTAAAACAATAAAGAACACACCTTCTTTATATAACTCCTTAGGTCAGAAGCTCTGGTTTTGAAAAGAAGCTGAACATTTTAAACAAATGGTTTAGTTTGCTTAACTGTTTTTCATATTTAGAATAAGAAATGTTTATATATTTTTAGAGCTGTAACCAAGAGGAATCTTGGACGTTTTCTAAACCATTCCTGGATGGCAACATAACTGAAGACACTCTGGCCTTTTAATATTGCCTGAAAAGGTTGATAACTGCTGCAGACTGTCAGCCAGGAGCACTTATTCACACTTTACTAGTCACTAGGAAAACTTTTTCTTGAATATATATTTTATCCATTTACCGTTCGGGATTAGAAAACAGCTCTGCAGGATCCAAAGCTTTACAGCACTTCTGAGCCCTTTTAGGAATGAGGGGAGAGATCAATTCGGCCTCTCAGTCAGATTAACTGTGATGGCTGCTCGCTTGAGTACGTCACAGCTGGTCATTTCTGTGCCATCATCCAGCTCACATGGTATTCCCTCTGCTGAAGAATGGGTTTACCTTTCAGTGTTTTAATGATAGAAACCTTAATTCTGATGCTAAAGCCTGGATTGCCTGACAGTTTGACTCCAACTTTATGTTTTTCTGTGGGACCACTTAGTGTTAATGGCTTCTGTAATGCTGAGATATCGTCATTCAGTGGTTTTGGCAATGGCATCCAGAAGCGCAAGCAGCTTTTGTGTTTGAAAAGCAGTTTGTCTGATGTTGTTAAAAAGGATAGTGGGTGTTGGGGTTTGTGGGTTTTATTCCCCGCTCTACCACCGATTTATTGTTTGCTGAAGAGACAAGAGTGCCTTGTTGACAAGGCTCATGATGTTTGATGTATTCTAGGAGCCCTGGTTCCCACAATTGCTTTACAGGATAGATCAGTTTGCCATTGTTAACGAGAGGAGAAGAAAGAAAAAAGCCAGTTTGTATTAAACTTGCTGAGAGGAGTTGGAAAAAGTAACTTCTAAAAATGGGGTTTTGTAAGGTTATTTAAAAGTATAAACTAATAGTTTTTAGGGACAAAACCGATACTGGATGCAAATAGTGACTGCTGCTTGCGATCGAAATCTGGATTCTGGTTTACACTCTGATCTTCTTGTACTAACTAATTCCAAAGCAGTGCTTGGTTTTATCTGCCTCTGTTTTAGGATGTGTTCTCTTACAGACTCTTAGCAATATTCTAAATATTAAAGCTTCAGTAATGATAGCAGTCTTCGTGTTGATAGTGCTGGCATTCCTCAGAAGAAACTTGTTTCTAGACATTACTTTCATTCTCCTTTTCTTTCCTTTTGAGATTAGAAAACTTCCAGTGCTTCATCCAAGACCATAAAGATAGATCTTAAAGTCGTTCTGTGCTACTAGTTTTCCAGTGAGAACTAAAAGATGTTAGTGGTTTTGCTCTCCAGATTACAACACACAGTGCTCACTGGAATTGTGTGACCAGTATCTATGAGTATGGGAAAAATCTGGTGGTGGACTCAAAATAGAAAAAACAATTAAAGGACACTTTATGTGCTTATACTAGAAATCACCACTGCCTTCTGGACCATATATATCCTTCCAGGAACAAATAGCCAGTGACCAGAGTGTTTTTATTTCTGGGTTTTCTCTTGTAGGCTTGCTCGAATCTGTTAATAGAGCCTAAAGTGAATTGAGTCTGTGACGACTTGCTCTTTAATGTTCATTATCATTGTGTCAGATATTCCTGATGGGTGGAGAATAATGGAGAGTTGCTTTAATCAATTCAAGTGTGATGTAACTGTTGCATTGTGGTTAATTCATACTGTCTGCAGCAAAAGAAATGGCCCATTAGGAAATAATGTGTCATTAACTATGTAACTTCTACCTAGATTTGAGGTTATAGGATGTAAAAAAGCAAAACAAACAACCCCAAACAAAAACACAAACAAACAATCCCAGACTCAGCAGGTGTTCATCTACATGTCTTTCTGATGACAACCAATGCTTAGCTCTGGTTCTCTCCCAGGAGAACATCCCAAATCCTGAATTACATTCTGCTTTTGCATGAGGATGGAGGCAGGACACCTGTTCCTTTGTGAAGCCCTGCGAAACAAAGAGTTAAAGCTCAGCTACTTGACTCATTTACAGTCTGAGGTTTATTCTGGGTATGTGCCTGGAGACACTGAATGCAAAAAAACACGTAGTTATCTATGGCCTCTGATATTTACAGGTTTATACAGGAGCTGATGATGGTTTAGGACATCTTCCAAATTACTGTATTCTGTGAAAAGGTGAGATGGAATCTGACACTATTTTTAGCTGTTTTCATTGATTATGCTGCAGAGCCTGATTCGCATTCACGTTACACCCCTCCATCTCGTAGGTAAATACAAGCTCTCCTTAGAGCTGGAGTTGTGCAAAGAAACCTCCTTTGGTTCACTGAGTTCAGATCATGATTATAGATATGTTTAAGGCCAGATCTCTGAGTTATTTATTTTTCATCTTTGCATGAAGAGTAGAGATGTTTAAAGATGAGAGTGCCTTTGATAAAATTAAAGGGGAACAAAAGGGTAGCTTTGGTATCATGGCTTTTGACAAGGAGAGGAGCTGAAGAGAGTCATAGTGACCTGAAGTTGCCACACAATCTGCTTTAACTCAGAATTTGTTTGGCAGGCTGAGAGGTGAGAAATAATCAATATTCTATTATAGATGTCAAATATTATATGGTTTTATATTATCCATTATTTCTAAGGCATGAAATCAGCATATAATAATGAAAACTTTGTCTTAAAATCAGGCATTTTCAAGGAAAGTTAATCTCTTGTGAAGAAAACAGGGAAAAAGGCAATTTTCCTTCTAGTTTCTTATCACTGCTCTCCCTTCCCTTCCAGGATCTGAGAGATTCTACTTGTACTGGAATCGCTTTTACTGCTTCACTTAAGTTGCCTTGCGGTTGTAATCTTCTCTGACTTTCCATAATCGATCTATCAGAGAGGATGCCACTGCACCCTTCCAGGGCTTTAGTGGGGAAGGAAGGTGGGAGGAACAGCAAAGGTTGAGTTGACTTCAGGAGTGATGTGATCTTGCAGTTGACAGTGGGAGGCTTTTTTCCTCTTTTGCAATAACACTTGCTGCTATTGGAACTGTCAGCGAAGTGAGAAAAAGCAATTAATATCTTTGCCTCTGTCTTTCACAAAATCCTTACTTTTCTGCAAGCAAAGCTTTTGAAAGAAGTCATAGTTCACCTTGAGGAATGATAAGAGAGAAAAGAACTGTAAGAACTTTCAATGTGTCCTTTGCTCATTAGCAATGACAGACTGTAGAGGGAAGATATCCTACAGCACAAGTTTTGTAAATACAATTGCAATAAAATCTAATTTCAGAACAAATAAAAATCAGGAAAGGAAGCTAATTGGACATTTCTTTCAAAGGCTACTTTATCTTCACCTTTATGCCTTAACAAGTTCAGCCAAAAAATTTGGCAGCCTGAAATTGTAAGACCAGGAAGAATTATTACACTTTGTGTCAATTAAGTGGAATACTTTTTAACAAAATATACCTGCCCCTTTTTGCAGATTTTGCTTAGGAAGGTGGAAATCTGCCCCTGTGAGTGACTTTCCAAACTCCCATCATCAATTTATTTTGGTTTGTGCGTTGCTGATGCAGCCTGAGCAAAAAGGAAGCAGCAGGAATCCTGGACCTCTGCTCTGAGCAGTCAGATTAAATCAGGTGGTTTGATTTTCACAAGGTGATGAGATGCTTTGGCTCCCATTGGAGTCCAGAGTTGCCTTTCTCTAGGGCATTATGTATCTGAATAGAGAGAGGCTGCTGCCCTCAACAACCCCCCTCACTGTGTTGCCTGTGATCAGACATTTCTCCAAGTACCTCATGGTCCTGAGTCTCCACTTGTAGCTGGTATTGGGTTTGTTGAGTGGTCCTGGTGTCTCCCAGAACTTAGAGAATATCACTCTTGATGTGCAATACAAAACAGGTATCGCCAGAAACTATGATGAGCATACATTGAAACTGGTCTCTAGTCTAGTGTGCAATAGGGAGACTTCCATCCCATGTGGGATTCTCACCATCAGTGTAACAGCTCTCTCACTGCACTCTTCAGAAGTGAGTTGCCCAGCTCCACTCTATTGCAGTCCATAGGAATTATGTATCTAAATACTTATAAGGTGAGAAGCTTTAAGAAAGTTTCCAAACCATCTGGGGGAAACTCACTGATGTAACCAGAATTAGGGCTTCATTCTCTTTCATTAAAACCTCAATCTCTACTGCTTTACTTTAAACTTGAAATGTTTTTCAATGTAAATAATTGAAGAACAGTAAGGGTAGTGTCTAGAAAGCCAGATCATGTTCATGATCCCATTTTCCTAAGCATTTAGTAGGTACTTACTGAAAATCAACCCTTCCTTGGGTTGTGTAGGTGCTTAGTAAGATTCTCTGAGTTGCTTTCATTGCAGATGATGCACAAAAACCAATTAATTTACAAAGGTGTTAATGTTTCTATGTGAATTTCTCTAAAGTATCTTAAGTCTTCGGGTCAGTTCATAAGCAGCAGATGGAAATATTTCCTTTCTCAGTGAAAGGTCAACTGTACCTATGAATTCTTGTGTGTGGGATGGATAATGGTGCTTTAAAGCTTTAGCAGAGTGTTAATAAAGGAAATATTTTTCTATGGCTCACTAGATTTTGTACAGTATCTGCAACCACATCCAGCCTGTGCAAACACCATCCCTGGAGACATTCAAAGCAAGGTTGGATGTGGTTCTGAGCAACCTGATCTAGTCAAAGATGTCCCTGCTCATTGCAGGGGTTGGACTAGATGAGCTTTGAAGGTCCCTTCTGACCCAAACTATTCTGTGATTCACAGTGGCTTGCTTCTGAATGAAGCGTGTAATCAACTTAATGAAATAAAAGCCAAGTGCTGAGCATTTAAAGTTCTGACTCAATATAAAGGGAATGAGAAGTTTTCAGGGGACATCTCTTAATGTCTTTTGGTCATGATTTCTTTCTATGCTAAAAGCAAGAACTTGTAGAACCACATTGAGCTCAATTTCTTTAAAGGTAAAGTTCAGTGAAATCCTGGGATGGAAAATTCTGTAGGAACTTGGAGTATCTGTAAGCCTTGGACCAGACACTCTCATCTTCTCATGGACATAGGAGTTTCTTTGGTTTTGATGTTCCTTCTGGGCTTGCTGGACTATGTCTCTGAAACAAACTTCAGACAGACCCTGTAGGAGCTGAGGGTTACAGAGTGCTTTCCGAGCCAGGGATTATATTTTACAGTAATCTTGATTATATTCTTGACCCCCATAAATATTAATGTTTAGCTGAGTGGCAGCCGTAATTAAAGTTTTTTTTTTTTGTCAAGAACACCTTTTTAAAGCAAAGATGAATATAACTTTTTTCTAACAAGAATTCTTGAATATTTCAACATAGACAAAAAAAAGTATAATTATTTGAAAGGAGAAAAAGCTTTTTGAAAACCCAGTTGCATGTCTCTTGCTGAGAAATTCTTTGCAAATTTGTAGGGAATAGAGATGTAAGAAGGAATTGAGGAAAGACAGCTTGGCTTTTTCATCTGGCTCTAATCAAGGCTCTGATCAGACTTTTTTTTCATGAGTTCCTCAGTCTGAAGATCTTGCAAATTTTGAAGAAGAGAGCAGGGTTTAATCAGCTTTGTGATTTCCTGATGAATTATTACCAGTTCAATAATTCTTTGTGGTATCTGCTATTTGTTTCATGTTGTTTGATTGCAAGCCTGCATCTGGATTAAGCAACTTTCTCTGTGGTGTCACTCCAGCTTCCCCAAGGATGGGGGTGTTGAGTGATGCAGCTTCTCAGAGCACTGCTCCTCAGCAGGGCTTGGTGGGACTCTGTCCCTTCATTCCAAGTCATCCAGGCAAGGTGGTGAAGGGAGACGTTGCCCTGTGCTGCTGGTAAATGCCAAAGCTGTATTGCTATGCACAAGAGCCAGGAGGAAGCATGGAAGGAATTGTAATTTGGAGAGGTTTGCTGGCAGTGCAGGTTGGACATCTGCTAGGGGCTGTTCCTAAGAAGTTGCTGTATAGCCTTTCTTGTTAGACAGCAAAGCTTTTGTACAAGAAATCTGGAGAGGGGCTTTTGACAAGGGCCTGTAGTGACCGGACAAGGGGGAATGGCTTTAACGCGACAGAGGGGAGATTTGGTAGCAACACTAGGAAGAAGTTCTTCCCTGTGAGGGTGCTGAGGCGCTGGCACAGAGTGCCCAGAGAAGCTGTGGCTGCCCCATCTCTGGCAGTGTTCAAGGCCAGGTTGGATGGGGCTTGGAGCAACCTGGTGTAGAGGAAGGTGTCCCTGCCTGTGGCAGGGAGTTGGAACTGGGTGAGCTTTAAGGTCCCTTTCAAGCCAAAACATCCTATGATTCTATCATAGCTGCTTTAATGGAATTGCGTATCTCTTGCTTGCTGCACTCCCTGCTATTGAATCTGTGACACTACAAACATTGAAAGAGGGCTGTTTTGCTCAATATTCTACAGCATTTATTAGATATAGAGGTTTTATAGGTACAGCTCAAAAGAAGCTACTGACTTCGTTGAATTTTCCTTGTCTAAGGAGGAAAACTGAGGATGTGTTTGTGAGTTGTGTGGAGTGGACCTGAGTTGTGGAGGTATTTTTTTCTGCTTCCACATTGTGTAACCTGAGGCCTTCTATGCACAAGGTGAGAACTTGCCTTATTTGTCACTACACAGCTCAGTTCTGTCATTTTCACCACTAATGGGATTTTGTGACTGAGTGACCTTGTTAATACAGCAATATGTTGCCTGCCATATCATCAGTAATGATGCTCCAAATAATAAAAGAAGGGGAAAATGCCTGCCAAAAAAGGGAAAAAAATAGTGAAAAAATTACGTTGGTTTCTTTTTATTCTTTTCCAGGAAAAGAAAAAAGCCTTCATTATCTTAAGAAATTATATTACTTTAGAATCCTACTTAATGTGATGAAATAGTTAAAGCACTGCTCTTTTCTAGCGCGATTTGATAAAATAGCTCTTTAAAGATCCTCTTGAGGGGAAAAAGGGGCCATAAATATGGAGTGGATCCTTCCCTTTTAGCACAGCAAATCTCATCATTAGACTGGGAGGATATTATGACACTAGCTACCAAGAAAAAAATTTATGTGGATGGATTTCATGATAAAATCATGCTTTTTCAGGTATTTGTTATCTCTTAATGTTGTGTAGTGCAAAATCCTACATTATCTTAATGATAAATGTTATACCTATTGAAGTAATACTGACTATTTTATGTGGTAAGGCTGATATGTGTCATGCATAGTTAGGAGTGACCTGATAACTTTATGAAGTGAATAAACAATGAAAGGGAGCTAGGTATAAAGAAATGGAATGACAACCAAGTCTCCCAAGTCCCTGTCCAGTGTTACATTCACCACACTGCCTCTTGATTTCTGACTAAAATTTCCAAGGCAAGTTTATGTTGCTGCATCTCTGAAGGATGTATGAGAGGAGGTTGGAATCACATTTGTCACAGCTCCGTGCCTGGCACAGTGGAGGAGGAACCAGGGATCTGTGGATCTGGCCAGGGTCATATACATGGGGCTGCAAGGGGGGACCTGGAAATTCCTTCAGTTATCACTTGAATCTTGTAACAGGCCAAAAGCAATGTCTTCAGATAGCCAACAAATTCATTCAAAGCAGACTTTCTAGGAAAGGAGGCAAGAAAGTTTTTGAGATTCTCTGTGTGGGAATGAATGCCTATGTCAACGAACAAGTCTCCACTGCTCAATGAAGCATCACTCAAGCTGGAGCTTTCCTCTGCTGAGCCTTTCTGCTGGCATGGTGCAGTGTCGTGCTGAGGTGCTAGCTCTGAGCCAGAAGCAGGATAGCTGCACTGATAGCAAGAAAAGTAGTAGCATAGATGTACTTACCAAGAGTCTGCACTGTGCTGCCTCTGGCAGTGTGCTAATGTCCAGAGAAAATAATTTTGTAACCCACAAGGTAGTAGTTTGTGTTGGATTCAAAACCCTGTGTTGTGCCAGAGGCTTGTTTTTTTGCTCATGGAGGCACCATGGTTTTTATCAGACAAGAAACTGATGTACTGAGGATTTACACATTTCTGGGCATTTCCAAAAGTGAGTTCAGACAATGGAATCCTAACTACTAAATTCCTGCCTGGTGTGAAAATATCCCGCCCAGTTGGCTCACCTTGAATTTTCGACTGGATACAATACTTAGAGCTCTTTACACATAATTAGCAGCAATTTAAGGAAGGAAGAAGCATGCATAGTGGTTATTACTAAATCATTTTTATATATGCTTGCAATTTTTATACAGGAATTCATAACTATAATCAACTGATCAGTATCCACAGAGCTCCAAGACAACCATTAAAAATAATAGCTAAACTAGTAACACTCAATGTACTTTTGATATTTCTTTGTTCGATTATGTATTTATTGCCTGGAAGAGGAAATAGTCTCTAAAGAAGCACTGGAGCACATTGCTTAGAGAGGCTGTGGAATCTCCATCCTTGGAGATGTTCAAAACTCTACAGCCCTGAGCTTTACCTGGTCTTGCTCTGGTCAGGGGTGTGGAGTAGATGATTTTCAGAGGTGGAAATTTCTGAACCATTCTGTGGCTCTGCTTATTCTTCAATTAATCATCCTTGGAAAACAGCAGACTTGCTGGGGAAAAATAACTCAACATACAGATTTCTTCCCTGGGCCTGCCCCAATCTAACGAGTTATGTTTAAATTTAGGCATGCAAGTTGTGTAGCCCATAAAGCAGGATTGCTACTCAGCCTTTCAGTGAATGGGGTACTCTAATGCTAAATCTAATGTTCTTAATTGCTTTGTTGAAACCTAAGAAAGAAAATAAGGACTTCTTAATAGAAAACATACAAAAATTCCCCAAGTTAAATATGTATATTAAGGATTGCTTGAATGTATATTTAAGCAAATGTCAGACTAAATTTATGCAAAAGCTACTGTAACATCACTAGTCTTTTGGGGTTTTATTAAAAAAAATACGGGGAAGATAAATCTAGTCAGCCTGTAGCTTTCACAGGCCCAAATTCCTGCATTCCTATAAACAGGATTTAAGAACCAATACTTGCAGGCAAAGCCTTAACTAAAACCTAGATTCTGTGGGGTTTTTTAGGGGGCAGTGTGGTGTATGTGGAAGGGTTGTTATTATGGTAATAGTTCATGACAAACAACTTAGTTTTTAAGCCGTCACTTGGGCTAAGGATTGGTGTCAAATAGGGTTGTTTAATACACAGGGCCTGCCAAGTGCGTGTCTTTCTTAGCAGGCAGCTCTAATCCTGTGTGGTCTACTGACTTCACCTCTATGAGTTCTTTTGATTGGTAATTGAGAGAATAAATCTTTGAAGAACTTACAGCAATGTAAAAAAGAAACCTCATTAAGATTCAGGCAGTAAAATGCCTACTGGCATGTTTCATATGCTACCTTTTCTGTCCTCTACCATTTAAATTCATTTTGCCAAAGATTCAAGATTGGCATCCAGTTATAGATTTTGTTTTCTTATGCACCGTCATCTGCAACCTTAATATTTTAATACCAGCACTGTAAGTGAACTGTTCTGAAAGCTGGATTGCTTTAAAGCACTTTGCAGCATTGTAGATGCAGAGCAGAATGAAGAATTAAGTGTCTTGAGGTACTTTATTCTCCCTGTCACTATTTAAGTTATACAGATGAGGCATTCTTTATAGCAAATTTTAGGTCTTATATTGAGTATAGGATTAGTTACTGATGGATTAATAGTTCTCTTAGTACTGATGAAACAAAGGGAGTGAGCTCTGACTTGGGGTAGAGGAGGCAGCTCTAAACAAGCCTTCTTATAAAGGAAGAAAGCAAATTGGGGGTGCTTGCAGCCATTATCTACCTGCTAGAAGTTTATTAACCCAATAAACATAAGCTGCTTTCTGTTTGCTTGCTTCATTTTTTCAGCCAAGTCTCCACTAGATCCTTGGGGAAAAGTGAGTCAATAAAGGGGAAAATGCAGCTGAAAGCTCTAAAAGTTGCCTTATATAGTCTATAGTGTACAGCTCAGCCCCTATATGTTTGCTAACTGATAGGAAAAATATTGCAATGTGTCTTGTTACCAATGTAACCTCATACAGAAGATAAAGACCTGATGGTAAATTTGGAGGTATCTTAGCCTTGTGGTTCCCTGGTTATCAATTTCTAATTCCTCCTGTTACGTGTGCCTATTATAAAATAAACTAAATCACATACAAAAGGGGAAAAGTAAGAATTTTTAGTGAGGAATTTCTCAGAAAACTCTGGAGGATTTTCATTGTTTACGTGTATGAGTAACAGTTATAAAAGTAGTACTGTAGCAATGTGCCTGCGATAGCACACTATTCAAAAGCGTGTGTCACAAGATATGCTGCACAGGTAGAAAAAAGTATTATTTCCCAACAGATGTCCTGCTCATCCTGTGGGGCTGTGGCTGTAAAGTTCACAGACTGCATATTGCCTTTGCAAAAAGACAAGTTCTGTTTATTCAAGCTAATTTACTCAGGGGCTGTTCTGTAATATATAAAGATGCAAATACTGTAGAAACAACCGTGTTTGCTTGTGCTGTACAATTTATTGCGCCCTGTCTTTGATACTGAATAGGTCATAACCTGTTTGTAGGGTAGAAATATGAGTAGCAGGCCTTATTTTATCTGCTGACACTGTAGGTAGCATTGGTAATATTCAAATGCAGCCCTTGTGGCAAGATTGTCATGTTCCAAACTTGGTCTCATTTTTGAAAGAATATTTTCAGAGCTAAAGCTTAGGAGGGGAAATCCTGATGCTATGTCTGTGTGTGAAAGTCCAGGTGTGAACCAGTGAGAACATGTCATGATAAATACTTGAGTAGTTGTTTATCAATAATTGGTAGTAGTTCTTTTGGTAAAAAAAAAAAAAAAAAAAACATGATGAGTTCATGGATCTTGTGTGTTCAGCGCATAAATCAAAAGCCAGGAGAAGAAAGTCCTGACTTAAACAATTCATAGGCATCTGTGACAACAAGACTAAGGTATGTTTTTGTTGATACAGGCTGGGGAGAGGGGAAGACAAAGAAGTACTTATTTCTGTTTTCCATGGGATTTAATACCTATGAAGATATCAGGTTGGTAGTCTTGAAGGCTGAAAGTTTTTGTCTGTCCAAATACAGCTTATACAGCAGTAGTGCAAAATTTGCTGTCCTGCTACATCGTCTGCTGTTCTGCGCAGAGAGGGAGATCATCAGGGGGTGTTTGTAGGGTGTGACCTTGCTGTCAAGCTGATATGGCATGTGCTCTCTCATTGGCAAAAGCTGCAGACAGTGAAATAGAACTGACTTTAAGGAGAGGGTCATCCTAAATATGTGTTTGCAGCTTTTTGCAGTAGAGGTCGAAGCTTTGGTTCAGTCCTCTGTGTCAATACTTTTACTCCAAACAAATGCCACATATAGCTTACTGAAACTTTCCTATTTCTTCTCTTGTTGAAGTCCTCTTCTGCTACCTGTTTCATATTTCTTCCGACTAATATCAGAGGTTTGAGATCTTCCAGTAGGGAAAAATTGTACAAGGTCAGGGGTATATCCCATCTGTAAATTGTTTTGCCTGCTTGCACTTGCAGTCAGGAGGTGAGCTGACCCTCCTTCTTCTGTATTCTTAGCTCATCCCCAGTGCTTTGTGCTCAGAGAGCAGCTCTGAACCCAAACTGACCCAGAACCCAGAGGGGGCCACACTGACCCTACCAAAAATCTGACACAGTGCAACACTCCACTCCAGCATGTCATCAAAGCCTACCTTGTTTTGTCCACACCAAGAATTTGGAGGCAGTAAGGATACCATGAGATGACACTAGTTGCAAAACTGGTGGCGTTCTTAATAAGAGCTTTAGTGCTGTCCTGGAGACCTTTATGTTCAATTTCCCAATACTCTGTGACAACTGCAAAAAACATTTGCCTGAAGATCTTTTTGGAAAGCAGTAGTTTTAGCTCTGTTTCAACATCATACTTAGATTTAATGTTTGTTTTAATAGTTAAGACTATTATTTCAGTTTGCTCGGTGTCTGTATCTGCCCTGATCTCATGTTCCCATCACCTTTCACTGGTTTGTTTTTTTTTCCTCTACAGTCTGAACTTTTCCCTGCTTTTCTGTCTGTGCCATATGGCTCTTATTGTTTCCAGTCATTCCTGTTTCCCCTGGAAATGTTGTGCAGCTTCACTATCTTTTTCTTCTCCATTAGACATAATGTACTGCTTTGCTGTCTCTTGAGCTGAGCATTCCCACATGCTACTGTCTAGAAGTGACATGGGTGATTCGGGTTGTATTTTTCCTTAATTTGTAGCAGCATTCCTTAACAGAGCCAGCTGCAATGGGTCTTCCATTTTGTATTCAGTTCTTTATTTAAGAAGGGTAGTTATGCTGGCAAGCTTTGTTCTGCACAGAAATAGATGCACAGTTAACACAATACATTTCAGGTAAGGCTTCAGGTTGTCATTAGAGATGTGACAGCTTCACAGTAGCTGCTCTCACTGTCTCTAACCAGGGAATGAAAGGAGCAGCAGCTTTTTAAGAAATTCCTTGCAATATGACTAGGGCTGATGTGTATTTAAAATGCATACATTTAGTATTAGAAATGAAATTATAGGTAAGTGCAGCAGCATCAGTACTCATTTCTGTATATTTCTAACATAAGGGGGGGAAATACTGCCTGCTTTAGGCATCTTTGCCATTCAGCGGTAAAACTAGTCAGAGTAAATGCAAAATTCAACATTATTTCAGCCCATCCATTCCCAAGACCTTAAATCCTGAGATGTTAGTCAAACTTGCCTTGTACCAAGCTTAGAATTCAGTAATTTGGATGATTCTGGGATGGGAGGAAGAGGCAGATTAGGTCTTTCAGGTAGCTTGTGTCTCTATACTGAACTCAGGAGGTGGCGATGGCTGGAGTGCAATTCCCAGAATTTATCTGACTGGAGGAGTGGTTAACTGAGGGCTGGAAATCCAGATTGGATATGCTTTTCTCTGCCTGCCACACAGCTGTCACATATGCCCTACCTGCCTGCCAGCGTAATTCATCTTAGAATGAGCTCTCTGCTTGCTGTAACACATCAGGAGCACTTGGGCACTGGCTCTGGGAGCATGCACATTTGGACAGGTGTCACCATGGCAATTATACTTGGACAACGTGTTGAGCTCACTTTAAATTTTTAATAGAGCTTGACGTATTGCCAAAGTAGAATCAATGCAGTGACATCTGCCTGAGCCCTGGCTCCACAGGTCCTGTTTGGCTGTAGACTTCTTATAACTAATATACATATTTAATGATGTGAACAGTTTCTTGAACTTTGAATGCAATATCAAGTCTAGCTGGAATGGTTTCAAGTTGTTATTGCCTTGCTTCTGCCTCAGGCATGGTCCAAGACACTCTACTGCTGCATGTTAACTTTCTTCTGCCCCTCATCTCTGAGCAAAACCATTGGTATTTTTATTTACAAGTGTAAATGAAACATTTCTAGAAGAAATAAAATAACAGATTAAGGTTGTCATAGTCTGTAACCTTCTCCGTGTCAGGTACATATTTTCCCTTTCCCTTAAGATCACCAATTATGCTGTCTGGAAGGTGAGAATGGATTTTTGTCTTGTTGTTAATGTTATTTTTTTGTCTTTCATGTTAAATCAGATATTAGGTCCAACAGATATCTAAGTGTTATGTGGCATTTTCCAGACTCCTTTTTCCCCATCCCCTGATGATTGCTGCAACAACTGAATCTAGGGGAGCAATTTCCCTGCAGAGCATTTAACAATACTAACAGACAATGCCTGCTTGGTTTGCTGACAACTTCTTTTACTCCTTAATAATGATTTATTGTCATTTAACACCTTAATGGAAGCTAATGTAGGAGATAAAGTTTTAAATTGGAATAAAAGTGCTCCTGTACTATAATTGTAGTTTACAGATTGCCAAAGGAAGTGGTAAGTGCCCCATCCCTGGCAGTGATCAAGGCCAGGTTGGACAGAGCCTTGGGTGACATGGTCTAGTGAGAGGCGCGGCAGGGAGTTAGAACTACATGAGCTTTGTCTTTTCCAGCTCTAACTGCTCTATGGTTCTTTGAAAATTGGCATTGATCTTACCAATTAAATGTAATAAGGATTAAAATTATATATATTTTTAATTGTACATTTAATAAGTGAAGAATCTATCCTGTCTACTAAATATACAAGGGTTTGTTTAGTTATTGGATTAAGTCCTTAATTTTATGGTGTTCAATTACCAGCATGGAGAGAGAGGCAGTATTATGGCCAAAAAAAATTTACAATGATTATTTCTTCACTATTTTTTTTAATGATAAAAACTCCCAACAATAAACATATTTGTCAGCTCCAGACTTATAGTTATCCCCTTCTGTTAAAAGCATACAAAGAAGTTACCTTCCTTCTAGGCAGTATATACGTGTAAACTATCTTAATTCTCACTGGAATTCAGCATATAAACCCATTGTATGTAACTGGAAAGAATTCATTTTGATGGTCCCAATGGAGGTTGCACATAAGGTTTGAATAACGTTTGGTATCAGAAGCTCCATTTTTCTTTCTGGGGTATTCCCGAATCTCATTGATAATTCATACACTCATAAAAAGAAAGTGCTAATGTGGTACACCAGTCAGTCTTTGAACAAGAGACAGATTGTACACCCTGCTTGATGGTATCTGAACTGCAATCCTTTTCCAAGGGGAGAATTCTGTTCTTACACATTTAGGAAAACCGCTGCAGCTGGCTTTGAGGGCACACCTGGAAGCCCATGTTCTCCCTCCTGCTCTTCTGGCAGCTGCAAGTGCCAGATGTGTGTAACACCTGACTTCCTCTCTGGCTTGGAGCTCTGTACATGGCTGATTGCCTTCCTTGTAGGACTCATGAGAGGCTGTGGCACCTTGCTGCCAAATGCTTTCATCACTCTGCTCCCAAAACACAAATATGGGTTGCTTTGGGACATAGGATGGCATTGTACTGTAGGAGGGAATTTGAGGAGCCACAAGTGGGAGGTTTTTTAAAAGGAAGAAGGGTTGTACCAAGTATGGATAGGTGAGATGGTCCCCTCTTCAGTTTGATATTACCTTCCACTCTGCCTAGAGGAAAAAACAGGGTGTGGCTGGGCTTCAATTAGGAATTATCACAGCAAATTTGAGCTAACTAAAGTGGTATAATATGTAATCCATGTCAGCAACTTCATTTGCTATTAGTAAATGGATACTCGCATGCTGAGTGATGATTTATGGTCAGGACGCTGGGGGAAATCAGTGTCAAATGCAATTGCAAGTCTCGCTTTATTATGTAAGGTAATGCTGCAGAAGCTTGAGAGAATGGGTTTGGCAAGTTTGGAATACAAAACATGTGGGAAACCAGAGAGGAAACCTTGGCTGTGGTGACATCAGTAAGAGTTTTGCCATTGCTTTCCATGAGATCAGGGTTACATTCTGATTTTTACAGGCAATAGATAGAAATAATAATAATCAGAAGGCTCATCCATGGAAAAGAGGATTTGTTTGGGTTTTTTTCCTGGACCAGCAGGCATACATAAGCATCTCTTCTCCAAATCTGCACTTAGATGGGGTAAAGGAATCCTGCCAAAATAGTGCTGTGATAGCAAGCCAAATACAACTCCAGCAAGGGCAGACTGGGTGCTGGTTCTGCCTAATGGATACCTCCGCATATGACAGTCAGATAGATGCACCAGAAGTGTGCCTGTGTGAGTTAAGGACTCATGGATAAGTATTTCTGTGGCACTGGGTGCTCTCCAAGCCCCCTTGGGTTAGTTTCATCAGTTGGTCCAAGCACAGGATTGAAGTGGACTTGCCATAAAAAGCTCGGTGAATTGTGTTTGAATATTTCAGTCTTTGGTGTAGATTCTGGGTTTCATAGTGGTTGGAAAATGCCAAAAGGACCAGACTGGTTATGTCCAGAGAACCCCAGGTGCTATAATGCCTTAAAAGCAGCTGTAACCCCTCTAGGGATTACATCTTTTCCAAGACTTGTTTGAGTTTCGACATCTGCTGGATAACTTGTGCTTCTGGAAGGCACTGAGACACTGGCTATCTTCTACATCTCTCCAACTCTGAACCAAACCCAGTGCTGTGCTGATCCTCCTCCTACCTTGAAATGCAATTTGCATTGTGTGATGAAGCCATGCTACACATTTTTAGTGTCATACTGCTCTTTCACTATCAGTGTCCTTCATGATTATACAATATTTTTTATCCCATCCTTGAACAGAGCCACAGGACTCACAAGAATGGTTGTTCTTTGGCTGTGACTGAACCAAAAGGCAGACCTGCTCTACAAGGCATGGTGTAGTCCTGCTGTCCTGGGTATGCAGTATACCCAGATCTGGACATTGGAAAGTATTTCTATACCAGTTCAAATGAACACTGTTTCCTAATTTCTGTTACACTCGCTCTTGGTCTTGTCTTCATCTGTATTCACAAGAAATAAAAGCCTCATTTGGTGACTTCAAACTCTCCCTCTTCTGCCCATAGGTGCAGTCATCTTCAAGAGCATTTAGTGGACTTCAGAGGCACTCAATGATCATAAATGTACTTAACCCTGGTGGGGTTTAGACGTGAGTGCTGAGTATTATTCATCCTTCCTAACATCCAGGAGCTGATCATCCCGCTGAAAAATACAGTTCCTTTTCTTCTTGCAGCCTCCAGCTGCAGCTGGACAATTATGCAACACCAATTCGAAACTGGAGGCCATTAACACTTGAACAAATCCCAGAGTGTTACAGCCACAGCCTGGAAAGATGAAGAGTGGGGGGGGAACATCTGAAATCAGTATGGTTTGGTAATCCTTATAATATTAACTTGGATATTAGACTATTTTATCATGGGGTTTCTGCACTGCTACATCAATCCCCTCAATAACAATAGATCCTTGTCATACTCTGCAGGATATTTTTATTATTTAGGCTGGGAGCTGTGCAATGACATCCATAAGGATTTAAAAGACAATTGGCAGCTTGGACAATAAGTAGATATTATCTTGCGAGGTGGAAACAAAACATTCATGGGGCTTGAAATGAGGAGAAAAGAGTGTCAATCTCCACTCAGCATTTGCTTTCTGCAGATGGGTTTGCAGTCTACCTCTGTACCTTAGCCATTGTAGCCTTCACCTTGTTTTGAAGAGGAGGTGCTCTACCACCATTTATTTTCATATCTCCTTGTGCTGACTATGTCATAGTGGAAAGATGGCAGATGAGGCAATAAGAAAACAGGTGGATTATATTTTGTTTTGGTTTCTGGCAAGAATCATCTGTGAAGAATTTGGAAAGGAGAGGGTGATGGCTGATGATACATATAAGCATATAGCTATTGGATGCAATTTTATTGTACTATAAACTAGTATTTCTTCTCCTTACTTACGTTCTTGAGAGCAATGGCCTCACCTTTTTCTCACATCACCTTTCCTAGAGGTTTATAAAGATGCCCTTTCAGTTCCTTATTCTTTGGGTTTTTTTTCCTGCCACCATTAAGTCCCATCTTGACCTTCTGCCACACATGGAGGGCTATTCTCTCTCACCCCTCCAATGCACAAATAAGGCTGGCTGTGCAACTGGAAAATGGCCCCACACCTTTAAGGGGTGATCCCCACCCTTAGCCTTGAGGGTCTGTAAATGGGGTGAGGGTATCAGCTGGGCAATGCCTGGAGCCTGGTGGCTTCACCCATCACATCTGACCTTTGGGTCCTTCAGACCCAGACGAGCTCCCCTGTCCCCTATGTTTCTAATTCACATTCACCTCTGCCACTTTGTTCTGCCCAAGGGAAGAGTGAGGGTGTTTTGAGCCTGGGCACAGGGCAGGTTTCAGAGACATGCTGCTTTGGGCAGTCCACCAGACGGAGAGACCCAGATGGCTGAGGGATGCTTGGTATATTGAAAAAAAAGTCTGGTATATTTACTATAATGTGCCTTGTCTCCTCTCTGTCTGAAGCTCCGTATTCACTTTGAATTTAGGCTTTTGATCAAAATAATCATCAGTGCAGAATTGCATAATAGGTGAAATGTGCTTAACCCATGGTTAATTTAGCAGCCATTTGCCTATGCAGTTTTATTTATAGTGTTTATTTCAAAGATTGATGGCAGCTGACAGGAGGTACTGAAACAATTGATAAAGGCGACTGACATTTTGTCAGCTGTCTGGCTGACAGGAATATATTGCTTGCATTTAAACTGGTTTGTGCAAATAAATCATTGCTGATGCCAAAATTCACCTTTGGCCCTTTCCAACTGGCTCTTGAAAAGTGGCTGGGAAAGGTGTTGTCTTAAGCAACGAGCAACTTGCTTTAAGGAGCAGATGCTTACCCTCAATAAAATTTTTCCTTAACAATGCTATTTAAATATTTAAAGCATTATTGAAGAATTCTGTTCACAGCAAAGTTGAGGACAAAAGTATTATTTTTCACTTTCAGTGTTTTCTTAAAAAAAAAAAAAAAAAAACAAAAAAAAAAAACAAACCCACCACATGGTGAAGACCTTTGGGGCAGCTTTTAATATGGATGAGAAGGAAGGCTCCATGCAGTGTATTTTAGTTATCTTTTCTCTTTGAAAAGTGTCTAACAGTCTTTGAAAGGAAGGAAGTCTTGTACCTGCCAAGCCTTTCCACCTATATGTGATTCTCCAAATGACTCATACTCTAATCCCACAATGTTATGCAGATGATCAGGTTGATGAGCTTTGATCTCTTTATTTCTTCATTGCACCTTTCAGCCAATGTAAACACCTCAATGGCAAAGAGTTCTGGTGTATAAATACTGTGCAAGCAAATTGTATAAGGGGTATGCCTTATGCAGGTATGGAAAACTGAGGTGGAGTGAGTCTCTTGGAATTATGGAGGATCTGTACTGCCATTCAGAGAATCACCTTCTGCTTTATGAAAGGTGCTGTCTGTAGGACTCCTAGTTTGCACCTGATTTCCCAAAGGAGGCAGGGTTTGAGCCAAGAACAGGCATGATGGAGAGTGCTCCTCACGTGTCTCTGTACAGCTATATGTCTCCATAACACACTGAGGGCACAACTGAAAGAGATGGGACATGGTCAAGTCCTTTATTAAACCATTCAAATGAGGAATGGGGGAGCTCTTTTCCAAGACTTGACAGTTTAGTTGTGTGTGTTGGAGTTTTTTTCATGATGAAAAGAGCATCAGAGTTACTATAATTACCTGTACATGCACTGACAGGGCCAGTGAACCCAGATGCTTTTCAGGTTGATATGTTGTTGAGCTATCCTACCTCCCTGGCATGCCTTTCACTTCTTGGTATTTTTCTTTCCATCTGAACCTCATGCTGTCATGTAACAGTAAGAAGGCAACTCTCAGAAATGTAAATGCAGAAAGAGACTGAATCAGTTCAGTTCCTCAGGCTAGATTCTGGGTAGGCTGAACAGGGGTAGATGAAGTTGAAAGGTCATACCCAAACACAGTCTGTATTCTGCGGATTGTCAGTAGGATGTACCCAAACAAAACCTTTGCTACTGATGGAGCAACAGCAATACGTAACAGAAACAGGAACAGGGGAGAGCAGAAAGTTCAGCTTAAATACAGCTGATTGACTGTTTCCATTGCTACATTCATTGCTGAACTGCATGAGATTATTTTAACTGTCTTGGAAATAAATTCATTGAAGATAATTAAATTTACTTAATTCACAGTGCCTCTACAACATCCTCAGCAGCTCTGGACATGAATACTGATCGATGTCTGCTTCTGCAGCACTTTTTTTTCTTCTGCCTCTCTGAAACTCCACAGCTTTCCATGACTGGTATTTTTGCAGAGCTGCAGGATAAAGTCCCATCTGCATCTTACTGTGCACCAGCACACGGAGAGTATTTATTGAAAATGGCTTGGCATTTAAGCTTTTTCCATTGACACTAATATGTACCATGTCAGGTTACATCAGGCTGTTTTACATCCTGTGACTTGATGGGACTTGACATGACCTGACATAGCACAATGTATGTGTCTCTTTACATCAGGGATTAACAGAAATACAGCTTAATAAAGAGTAATAATGCACAAAACACAAGGATTTTGTTGCTGCTTCTGATCAGAGGCAGGTAGCACATCTTTAGGTTTCTGGCAGACATTTAATTGTGAGTTTTTCGCAGTAAGCCCGTCTTGCTATTCATAGCCTGATGTCACAATAGATAGGCTGCTAGGTGAGAGACCACGTTTTATCATCCCCTTTGGAGATGTATTGATAATGTAGTAATGCAGTAGTTCAGGCATTTTGCCATCCTAAGTGATTCAGTTTATCATTGTGGCCTGTAATGTTCTCATTTTCTCCTTCCTTGATTTCTTAATTTGTAGTATTGGAAAAAGTGTTGTATTTAGCATGGCTTTCCATTTCTGTTTTCAAAGTTTCTCTTTGCATCTCTAATACTATCCTTTATCTGCTCTGCCATCTTCTTGTAATCTACCCACTGTTCAATACTTAATTAAAAAAGTTACTTAGGTATGGTTGAGTGACCTCTTTCGAAACTCTATCAGTTAACTCAGTCTGGTTTCTGTACTTCTAGTGGATACTTGCATAACTGTTGCTTTGAAAAGTGAAGGTCTCAAGGAAAGCTATGCTGATGTTTCGCAGGGAAACTCTCCATTGCTTCTGTGGAAGAAAATACTGTCAAGGTGTGATTTTATAAAGGGGTTTTGTGGGTAAAGGAGGGCAAGTCCTTCACCTCTATAAATGAGGCATGAATGAAATAGGTTTTTGTCTTGGGGTGGAGCTGCTTTTGGTGCTGAAGGCCTGTTTGTCTTCTTCAGCTGGAGTTGTCTGTTGGTGTTACACATTTTACCACTACTAGGCACGCAGCAGAAACTGGGGCTCTTATAATAGGAGCAAATGGTCATTAAATAGCCTAGAGGTCCTCAGGGTTGCTTATGGAGCCAGCAATGTAAGAGTTGCAGCAGCCCCCCTTTAAATACTGTGCCAACTTGATTCATCTGACTCTTGACAAATGACCAACCAAACCAAACACAAAACCCCAAGAAGCATTTTGCTAAACCAAGACAGTGCACATGAAGTCTGCTGCTGACATGTCCATACCCCTGCCCCACTTGTGTGGCTGGAGAGCGTGTCGGTGAGAGGTTGTATTTGGGTATGGACTTAACCTTGGTAAAATTTGAGACTCTTAGGACTTGAAAATGAGGCAGGTATCGAGAGATGTCTTAAATGCCCACGGACAGGAGGTGAGCAGTGCTTGTGTGCTGAGTGACATGACCTGCTAGACCAGACACTTTGTGTCTAGATGGCCATGAGTCACAGAGGAAGCTGATTCAGAGTTTCTTATTTATCTGGTGGTTTTCGTATATAAATATCTGAACAAAATTCCAAATGAAGAATTCAGCGGGGCCTCTTCTTCTAACCTGGAGCTTTTGAAACTCCTGCCTGGTGTTGCAACTGTTTTGGCAATAAGCTGGTGACTTCAAATCTTTATACAAGTCTATCTGTGCTCTATGGCTTTGCCTACTCTGAGATGATGTAAATTTGGGTCAGGAGCAAGGCATATTGCATCCACAGCTGAGTATTTTTCCACGTTCCAGTGCTTAGTATTGACTGGGTCTTGTTAGTTATACGTAAGCCTAATGTCTGTTTAAATCCTGTTCATAGCTCTTCATTGAAGAGCAAATATATTTCAAGAAATGCTAATAAAAATCACAAAATCATCATTGCTCCTGAAGGAAAACAACCACAAAAACTTGAGTGATGACTATAGGTGTGGCGGTGATAGAATATGTGGTGTCTGCAAGTATTGATATGTGAATGAATGAATAAAAATGCTAGCTGCAGCTTGTGAGTAAAGTCTGCAACTGTCTGAACTGCTCAAGAAATATCTTATTCTTCATATGACTATACAAACAAAAGATATTACCATTTTCAGGTTTATGAATTTTAAATGAACCCTAAAATTAAGACTTGTGTCACAGGGAGAAAACCCCCATATTTAAAAGAATCAAACCAGGAAAACTTGAAGCTTATCTTATTGACTGCTTCATAAAGAAATCGTGAATCTTCACTTTACGTTCACTTTTTGACGTCTTTAAATGGTAATTTAATCATTCAAATGTCTTTTCATTCTGTGTCTTCATCTTTCTTCTTCAAAACTCCCTTTCAAGCTTCTGAAGATACGTGATTTTTTTTTTAGTAGCAGGGAAAATGGTTTGGTGTATTATCAGTTAAATATATGGAAGTCAGGCTTCTTCTCTTGAGTTGAGGGGTGTGGGAGGGAGATAAAACATTCAAAGTCAACTATAGCAAGATGATTTTAATCTGGCGCTTTGGCATCTGAAATTCCATCATTTTACCCATATCATTCTTTTAGTCTTCCTTAGCTAGGCTATTCCATATGAATTCTTATGAATATGGTGTAGCATCATAGGGACTTGTGAAGGATTCTTCATTTTCTGCCCACTGACTTTTTAAGGCTGCTTCTTCCAAAATTAATTTTAATCTGACTTTTCACTCCAAATAAATTGTGAATCTTCTAACAATGATCCACTCCTCCAGAAGGTCTATCATCCAGAATGGCAGTGCAGTAACTGCAAAAGGATTTCTAGACCTCAGAAGACATGTGTTGCATTTCAGATTATATTTATTCAAGATGCTTGTAACCTTCTGCATGAGAATATGGTTGTTTCCTCATATTCTGCCCTTCACCCAGGAAGGCCATGTAAATATGGAGTGGAGCAGGAAACTTATTTTACTTTCCCAATTAGTCAGGTCTCACCTACCACCCCCTCCATTCCGAAAGTCTGCTGTAGGTGTTGCCTCTCCTCATCTGCTTCCTTAAGGTCATCCTTCTGTGGTGATCTGTGGAGCAAATATGTCATTTTTCTCTGCTGTGGCAGGGTGAGGACAGCTGGGGCAATTAGGTCTGAGTTATTTGGTTGCAATGGAGTGTTTGGGGTAATTGCAGTACCAGCCACTAGACTCCGCCGTACCAGCTGTGGTATGCAGCAGTGTGGGATCTGGATGTAGGGAATTCTGAGGCAGGTTCTGTTGTCATCTGAAATCTGAACAGCTGCAATTATGGTGTGACAAGTGATAAGAATTTTCTATTTTAGGGAATAATTGTTTACACTTTGGAGGTGTTGATAGAAAACTGTGGGGTGAATCATAGTCCTCCTTCAGGAAAAATTTTTGTCTAGACAGCAGGGTGTTCCTCATGCCCAGCAGTAAGTACAGCAAATTTAACATTATTTGATTTTGAATGAAAATGAACAGTTCAAGTCATAATTATTGATGCTCCGTTCTTTCTCGTTTGAACAAACATTATGTTATTGCCTGTCTAGAGTATATCTTAATTGTAGAAACTCTACATTCCATTAATCATAATTACCTCTGCTTCAATGTTTAAAAGTTGGAGGTAGAGTTAGAATAAAAGCATTTTATGAAACTTTTATTTCTAATTGTTAAATGGCCAGTGGCTTCGATGGGTGTGCACAGCTACCCTGTGAAGTGTACGGAACTGGGGAGTAAACAGCTTGTAGAGATTTTAATTTTTTCCCCTGGAGTTAGCTTAAATATTGCCTTGCCTTTTCCCAGTGTCAATGAAATGGCCTTGGTCATTGGCTCAGTCCTTAAAACTGAGTGCTCTTTTCCTGGGAAACCCAAATTTTGAACAACACAACACCGGAATAAGACTGGCATTTTGCTCGCATGAGTTTGTCTGGTTTTAGCATTTTAGGAAATGCGTAGATAATCACCAATCTACTTCATCTGCTCTATTTCATAATGAATTTTAAGATTATTTGGAGTGCTACAATGACAAATACTTCACCCCTTCAGAGGGACCTGTCTATTGTGCTTTTCAGGATTGATAAATAGGACTTGCACTTTTTGACATCAGCCTATTCCCTTGAGTGCATTTTCAAATGCATTGTATTCGCTATGGGGCCATCTTCTGGTCAGTTTGCTTTTATAAATAGCCATGCTATTTATAATGGCATGTAATAGAAAGAGTGCATTAGAAACATTTATGGTATCTACCAGAAGTGCTAATTAAATTATATGGTGAATATGCGGCTCACTGATTTAAATATATTAAACACTTCACAATATCATTATAAATAAATGAACATACGCTCTCTTCTCCCTTGGTACCACTCCCATTATCCTGTTAAGCACCTTAAATTTCTTTGACTCCTCTGCAAGCAAAAAATAAATAAATTAAAATTCAAAGTTCTAACCAGAATCTGAGGCATTTTGACAACAGATTTTATCTTGTGTAAGCTTTCCTGGTTTTCCTGATCAGTGTGACCCATTGTAAAAGATTCATGTGGCATACAAAGCAAACAGTGATAGATTGTGCATGGCAAAGTTTCAATGAGACCTTGTAGTTAAATCATTATTAGTTAATTCAAATGTAGCTAAATACTTTCTTTTATTTTCCATGAATGGAAAGCCAGTTAACAAAATGAAGTTATTTCTATGCTACTGTGCAAAAGAAGAATGTTCTCTTGGTCGTAAAAGCTGCTTGCAAGCTTTAGAAGGTCACAGACATGTCAGTCGCAATCCATTACCCATCTTTATCATCCATGGAAAATATCTAAGTGCAAAGCTGGTTTTAGTCTTGCAATATGTTCTATGCTATGCTATATTCTGTCTGTTTTCTACCCCACAATATTTGTTTTCTACCCTACACATTTGTTTCCTGTTTATAAAGCCAACAGTGAATGAGCTTGCAAAACTAAGAAGCCAGGCTGTAGATTGAGGTATTTATATTTGGTGAAGGCACAACCTTTTTTTTTCCAAACATATAGTTATAACCTATTCTTTCGTCCCGTATGCTGTCATTTGTGCAGTTTCAGTAGCATTAACTGATTCTTCTGCATTACAACTGTCTACAGGTTAAGAAGTTTATTAATAGCATTCCCTGTAGCTTGTACGGAAGCCAAAGCATAATAAACTTGCTGGAATGATTCCTGCCCACTCCGTACTTTGGGTTCAGCCATGATTGCCAACATTAACTGAAAGAGGTTTAAAACTGAGGTTAATTATGTATGCAAATGGCTTCAAGATTGCTATCATTGTCACTACAAATAATAATAAGTGTTACTTCAGTAATGTTGCTACAGATGCCATGCTCTGCTGTTGGCCCAAGAAAACACTGATAGAGCACAAATAGTAAAATTCCATCAGTCATTGTTTGAAGAAAGACATCAAAGTGAGGTTGATTCTGAATGTTAAGCTCTACTCACTAGGGACGTTGTGCTGCGATGAATGCCTGTAGGGAAATCCCATATGGATTACCTTTTATCTTGGCTGCAGAATACTTTACGTGCAACTGCAGATTCTCTGCAGGAGGCAGAAGTTGGCAAAACCCTATGTAGCTGGACAAGGTTCATCTAGATTTGAACTTTTCTGCTCTTCTGTCCTTTTTACCATCCATTTCCCTTTGCAGGCCTCTGGAGTACTGCTCCTTCTCTCCTTGTGTCTTCCTCATGTCAGAGCTGTTTTCTTGGCCTTGTTTCTCTGCCCTTTCACATCTGCCTTATGGCTAAGAAGCTGCAATCCAGACTGGCACCCCAGCCTGTCAGCTCTAGAAGAGCTTTGCTTGTATTTCCGATGTCTTCCCTAGTTTGTCTGAGTTCAACTGTCTTGATTGTTGTTTCTTTCCATCACTCACTCTGTGATTTCTTGTACATTGGGATGTCTGCAAGTTACTGCCTACTAGCATCATCTGACCTGTCTTCTGATTGTATTCCTAAATAAAATTGAAAGGGGATCCTGCAGTGAGAGGATCTAATGTGTGCTGTTACCTGGGCAGGAGTCAAGTCCTGAAAGGTGTAATCTCCTGGTTACTCAGCTATCTGTATATCCTAAGAGCCCATGCCCTCCAAGTATCAGTAGCACAGATTTGCTTTATGGGAAGCAGAAATATGCTGCAGTCTGAAGGCAGCTGCTATCAGCAGAGTTGATTGCTGGTGCAGGAGCAGGTGAAACATTTGCAGTGTAAGTTCTGCAGACATTTGTTACATTATGCCTGGAAACAAATGAGGAGGAAAGAGAATTGAAGCTCTCAAAACAGTGGCAGTTCTGATGTTTTTAGCAAGCGCACATCTCAGTAAAAACTCAGTTAGTACATTTGTGTGTATGCATGCACACAATGGTATAACATTAAGGAAACAGCACTGTCCAAAGCAATAGTATAGGTTGTTTGTTGATCACGCATGCCTATTGGAAGGTGTGGATGCCTGCGCTAGGGGTTTGGAACTAGATGAGCTTTAAACCTCCTTAAAACCCAAACCATTTTACACTTCTATGATTGCTAGATAATACTATAAAGAAGCATCTGTACTTTTTAAATATTGGGGGGGGGGGGAAGTTGCTATTACCTTGTAAAGGAACTTATAATTCTCTCCTGCTTGTTGCTTTTCATGTACAGCTGTTAGCACAAGAGTTATGATGTTATAAACCATAAATAATGGGGCAGGATGAACCCAAAATCTTGTGGACCTACTATCCTTAAAGTACGAGCCACTCCATCTTTCTATGGTGAAAGTAGTCTAAGAGTAATGTGTAAAAGATGTCTGCATACAGCTAAAAGCAGTAAGGAGGGATAATCAGATTAGCAGCAGTGACAAAGCATAAAACCAAATGAGTATCAGAAAAGTAGTAGCAGAATGAAACTGATCTGTGCATTGATGCCCGTGACTCCTTCATTTAATTTCTGTTATTCTCACAAATATCTCACAGAAAAGAAACCAGCAGTGTTTAAAGAAAGGTAGTTTTTCACATGGACCTATGCAGCTTAAAGTAGACATGGCAAAAGCAGACTTAGTAAGATAGGAACATCTAAACAGATAGTTTCCAAAGCAAAACACATTATTGTTCTGTGTCTTTTTTTCTGACTAGAATTGTAAAATCACATGAAAAGCATTAAAAAAAAGTTTATGAATTTCATGCGCTTGCAACAAGAGTGCCCTAAACTGATACTAGTATTGTGCAGTGGGTCCCTCTCAAACACTATGGTTGAATTGTTCTGCTTCTCACTGGAGCATAGGCGGAGAGGCCCCTTGTATAAATCTTTGTCCATGACACAGTAGAAAAATGTTTGCAGAATGATTTCCATGCTGATTCCCTCCCCCCCCCCGCAAGTGAAAAGATATGGATAAGTGTTGCTACATGCTACATTTTTCCTCTCTTTTAAAGCAGGGAAATACTGGGGTCCTCTCTTGTCTCAGACTTCTGACTGACACAGTGCACACTACTGCAGAGCCTGGGCCTTTCAGCAGTACACTGAGGGACATCGCTGATGCCTGTTATATGTGCTTCTCCCTTTCCTTGCTTCTCTGCTTCCCTGGGCTTTATTAGCTTTCTGTATGGCATACATATGTCCAATTCATTAAGGCAGGTTGAAATATGTTTTTCTCTTGGAAGTCTGCAGAAAGTGTTGAAGCCTGTGATAGAGTGAAAAGTGTTGATGCTGCAGGGTTGTACTTCACAGCCTTGTAAAGCCCCTCAAGGAAGTCTGTCTCTTGCACAAATGAGATTTACCCTTTCCAAACACAGTTCCTCTATGCTTGAGAAGTGGCACTGCCTGTGATCCTCCTCCCAAGTTTTACATGTTACCACTAGTCCCGGGTATCTTTCTAGGTCAACACCTATTTGAGTCCATGGCCTAATGAATCTCAGGTCTTCATGTTGCACTCTGTAAGTGCTGGGATGGTGGAGGATGGCTACTGCAGGGTATAATTTCCCCTGCATATGTAAAACAGGTGAGCAGCCTCTAGCCAGGCTGAAAATTTACTGCAAAAAGTCTTCAGCAGTGCGAGCAGTTTCTTCTTGTTACTTATGGAGAGACCTGGCATTGAGATCAGTTACTTTTTGAATCTAGAAATAATGCACCTTTTTTGGTAACAGTTGTCAAAAGTGTTCTTTTTAATGTGCAGAAACAAGAGAAAACACAATTGAATATTCTTCCTAGTTTTAGCAAAATTATGAAGGGCATTGAGCACATTTTTATGTTTTACAGTCCATATAAATATGGTATAGGCCAAGTCTCTCTAGCTTAGCGTGTTAAAATTATAGCTGTAACATATATGAAAACATTAATTCATTTAATTAAATATACTTTACCTTTTCCCAAGAGAAAGGATTTTGGAGCAGGCTTCACAGATCACCTCAATTTAGCTCTAACTACATTCATTTAAAAATGTTTGCTGTGCTGGACGTTTCAGCTTCTTCCAGTCTGGGTTTGCCTGCTGTGAATATTGCTCTGGTTGCATGGATCATTGAGCAGAGAACAGATATGCCCTTCATTGCTCTCCTCTAATAATCAGTAGGGAAGTTGCAACTTATGTTTCCCTGTAATGAGGTTCTCAAACAACAAACAAGCAAACAAAACCCCCTCTTTTGTAGCTCATGGGAATAGGTGCTCTCTGAATTGTCTTGCTGGCTCATTCCCATTGTAGGTGCTTGTGCTTTGGGTCCCAAGGTGTTTGATCAGGGAACGGGTTCATATTTGAAATTTGCATCTCTGCTTTTTTCACTTATTGCTGGATGTTTGCTTTGTCTACTTGAAACCTGCAGACTTCAATTTTCGTTCCTAAGAAAAGGAAGCACATGGAAAAGCAAGTCTACCACTCAGGCGCACTTAAACTGATGAGTGTCAAGAACCTGTTTTACTTCTTTTTGTGTCCAGTGCTGTCCCTTTCCCCTCAAGACCTTCATGTAGGCACGGTGGCTCTGATACTATCTCAAATAGCAAACATTACTTAATAGCTCTAATGAAATCTCATCAAGCAACTGATCCCTAAAGGGTACCTGCTTTGGTAAGTGCATGTAAAAATAATCAAGCTATAAATCAAACAAATTAGTTGCTATCTATTCCTTTGATGTTATTGTGCTACTGATAAACAGAAAATCCTCAGGAGCTGGCATGTCATTTTAAGTCTGTGTTTCCCATTCAAAAGAGAACTATACCTGGCTTATTTCAAATAACGAAGAAAGGTTGTTGTTATGGGCGTCTTTGTAGTGTCCTGCACCATTGTATGAGTGACTTAAGGCACCCTGTTTCTCATTCAGATCCATACAGAATATGTCCCTGGCCTCTTCTGGAACTAAAGTCTCTGAAACACTAAAGTCATCTGCTCAAAAAAGATGACCTCAGGACAAAAGAAATCTTTGTGTGAGATTGTATGGTAAATCAGCAGTATGATTATCAGCAGGCTGTCTGTGTTTCTGTTCCTTGGGTCTCTTTCCTATTCAGCCAACATGATGATTCAGTTCAGTCTGTACAAAATTGCAGTGGACTTTGTCAATATTTCTGTTATCTTGGAGTGAGGCATTTGCAGTAGCTGTACAGCAAGGAGATCTAAGATCTAACTGTTGGAATTGCTGTGTTTGGGCAAGTGTAGAATTCACCCACTCACAGTGAATTTAGGTTGATGGTAGCTTTTACTTTTGAGGTTACCCTCAGAAGTTTCTCTCCTTCAGGAATATATGCCTTGATCTTGCTTAGCTTCATCAGCAGTCTATAAAACCACATCAGTTTTGAACCTTTAAGTCCAGGTTAGAAGAGGCTTTGATCAGTCCGGTCTAGTGGAAGGTGTCCCTGCCCATGCCGGGGGCTGGAAATCGATGAGCTTTTTAACTCTTCCAACTTGAATCATTCTGTGATTCAACGTAGGCTGTTTCTTACAGCAGCAAACCTTTTTCACTTGAAGACTAAAAGAGGTTTTTCTTTTGTAACAATTTCAGTGGCTTTTAAAGTCATTGCCAGCAGTAATTTTATACCACTGGAGTCAAGTTACTAAAATAAGTAGACTTGGCTTGGTTCTCTCTGGGATGACCCATTTCTGGGGTCACCTTTAGATGCACGCACCCTCATGTTTCATGTTTGTACTAAAGAACAGTGACATCTCTGATTCTTCCTTGCTTAGGAGGACTGACAAACCCGTTAGGCTCTAGAAAGGCTGAGCTTCCCTATACTTCAGAGACAAAAAATGGAATGCGGTATAACTGTGATCCCAGAAATGGTTTCTAGAGGAGCTATGATACTGTTCTCTGTGGAATCTGTGAGGTGGGCTGATGCCAACCTGATGAAGTTTAACCATGCCAAGTGCAAGATCCTACACCTGGGTCAGAGCAATCCC
>JANRGW010026785.1:8512-22379 GCA_024733675.1 Psilopsiagon aymara | reverse complement strand
GGGGAGGTGGGAGGGCGGGGAACAGGACACGATGACAGAAAAGCTCAGTTGGGAGTTTGGGACTGCACATTAATATAGACCCAGAATGGTTTGGGTTGGAAGGGGCCTTAAAGCTCACCCAGTTCCAACCCCCTGGGCCCATAGGCATGGGCACCTTCCTTTCGACCAGGTAGTTCAAAGGTTACAAAGCCTCTGGACCTGTGCCGGTGGGGTCTGCAGAACTGCCACTACCGAAGTGTCCCTGGTTGGGTGGATGGCTGAATGTCTTCTTGTGCACCCCATCAGAAGACTTTGACATCCTGGTGAGGTGCCATCCAATAGAGGGAACTTGTCTTTTAGGACAGAAGGATCCCTGTGGTGACAAAATGAAGTTTCCAGTGTAAGTTCTGCTCCCCCGGGCTGAGGCAGGGCGGCCCCTCCACACACCCAGCTGAGCAAGCAGGTATCGTGAGCAGACCTCCGGTGCCCGAAGGCTGCTCGGGAGTCAGAGGCAGCGACAGGCTACAGAGGAGGAACATAGCAACGATGCCCATGCACGCAGGGACGGTGCTCGGGAAGTAAAGCTGGAGACACGACTCCCCGGGGCCCTTCAGGAGAGGTGATTCCTCCCTCCCCTTAGCACCCGTGAGCCCCGCCCGGCGTGCTGCGGCCGGTTTGTGCCCCCCCGTACACGCAGGGAACAGGGAAAGCCGCCGCCAGCCCTACGAACGTAACATGCCGGGAGCAGCGGGCTCCCGGTGACAGCCCCACCGCTGGCCGCCAGGGGGCGATCACCACACCCCGGCCGGGCCGCCTCCCCAGGGCAGCTCTCTATGGCCGTTGCCCGTGGCAGGGCGTCTGTTTACATCCGGCAGCCGCCGTGCGTGGGGCGCCCGCTGCCTGCTGCCATGGCCGAGCTCGTTGGGGAGGACGAGCTGCCGGTGCCCGGTGAGTGCTGCCGGGGCCTCACAGGGACGGGGCTGCGGGCAGGAGTGCGGCAATTCCCGCCCGCTTACCCCCCCGCTGCGGCGCTGGGCGCCATCCGCGGCTCAGCGGCCCCCGCCCTGCCCCGGCGTGCGGCCCCCGCCGCTGGTCGCGGTGCTCGGTCCCTCGCAGCCGCCCCCCGCTCCCTCCGGCCTGCGAGCGCCGGTCCGGTGTGTTCTATACGCTGGCGTCAGTCTGCACGGGGCATCCTTGCTGGCGTCCCCGCAGGGTGTAGCGGTGTTTTCTGAAGCAAACGGGGCTTTTCCAGTTCATAAATAAGTTTTGGTCCGTGCTTGGTCAACCAGTAATTATTAAATGTTTGCTCCATGCCGAGACTGCAAAACCCCCATTTATCATAGAGCCACAGAATGGTCTGGGTTGGAAAGGACCGTAAGATCATCCAGTTCCGACGTCGGTGCCACAGGCGCACCTCACTCTAGACCAGGTTGCTCAAAGCCCCGCTCTGTGGTATTTCATTTTATGAATTGGTAGGATTTAATTTCCCAGCTGGCTGCTTAGGCTTCGGTTGTGAAATGAATGAGACGAAGAATGTTTTCGAATTAAGTTGTCTGCTCTTTGTATGCACTAAACTAATAGTAAATAAATATTTTCATGCTAGTTCTGCTGAAAGAAAAAGAAATTGACCAGAGAGCTCTGCTTTGGCGTGAGTGCTCTGAAATGTAGTACATCTAGAGAGGTACTAAACACAGTTTTGTACGTCTGCTGAACCTGGTGCATAAAATAACATCTTACTTGCAAATATGGGAAGCTTTTGCATTAAAGAATCATTTCAAACAAATTTACAGTTTCTCTCTCTTAAGAGAGAGCTTTTTCTGAGCTGGGATGCACGCTATTGATGAGATTTATATTGAAAGTAAATACGCGAAGATGTTTCAATGTTACTGTGTGATTTCATGTAAGCAGTCTAGTGTTACTGTGCATATTTGTGTTAACATAACTTGCTGTTTACAAAAAGTCTACAAGGAAGAGGTTTGGGGTTTTTATTTTATTTTCCTAAAAACTGTTCTATGCTTGAAACACAAGGTTTGACATTTTAAAGTAAGAGGTTTAATTGGGCTTTGCCTAATTTTCTGCATGGATTGGGGCAAGTTATTTAACTTATAAATTCATTAATTTTCATCTAGAATTAATATTTTCTGTGTTGGGCCACATGATTGACCAAAAGGTGAATGAATATATAACGTTCTGTGTTTTGAAACAGCATAGCGGACACTGAGAAAACTAGGCAGATTGGAAGGGCAGAAGAGCTGCGTGGACTTTATTTTGGGGTGGTTTTGTTTGGGTGTTTTAGATCATGGTCTTATGATCAAAAGCAGTTGCACCCACCCATGTTTTGAAGGCAGAGAGTTTTGATTCTGGAGGGCCATTTTTAGAGCAAATATATCTCTTCAGATGGATGAAGAAGAGTTCAGGGCCTGTCACCTCTTTACTGTGTGTGTCTGTCTGTCTCTTTCCCTCTCTTTCCGCTCCAATTTGGAAAACCTGTATGAATTCAAGTATAAGTGTGAGAACTGTTTGCCTTGACCAGCTTTCAGGATGAGAGTTTTATTTTACTTTCTGGGGGCAGTTATCCTCTTTCCTGTTTCCTCTTTCCCTTTTCTTTCTTCTACATGCCTCTAGTTTTTCTTAGAGGGTAGTGATAAAGTGCATGAGTGGATGTTAAATTGTTGTCTTCAGAATGCAATATACCAGCAACAATATCTATTCTATTAGGAAATTTATTGAGACAAAGAAATATCAGAAGGACTAAAAGGTGAGCCTGAAAATGAAGTAGTCTTGATGAAACAGAATAGAATAAAACACTTCAGCAATTTTTTTTGTGTCGTGGTTTAAGCCCAGCCAGTAACTCAGAACCACTCAGCCGCTTGCTCACTCCCCTCACCTTCTTCTTCCCCTCTCTTCTGGAGGGGTAGGGAGGAGAATCGGAAGAATGTAACTCCCACAGGTTGAGATAAGAACAGTCCAGTAACTAAGGTGTAACGCAAACCACTGCTGCTACCACCACCAATAATAATGATAAGGAAACTAACAAGAGAAGAGAATACAACTGCTCACCATCTGCTGACCAATACCCAGCCTGACCCCAGCAGTGATCTAACCCTTCCGGGTAACTGCCCCAGGTTTATATAGTGGTCATGACGTGCGGTGGTATGGAATACCTCTTTGGTCAGTTTGGGTCAGTGTCCTGTCTCTGCTTCCTCCCAGCTTCCCCTTCTTCCTGGCAGAGCATGAGACTCAGAAAGTCCTTGGTCAGAGTAAACATTACTTTGCAACAACTAAAAACATCAGTGCTATTAGTGCTGTTCCCAGGCTAAAAGTCAAAACCACAGTACTGCACCAGCTGCTAAGGAGAAAAATGACTGCTACTGCTGAACCCAGGACATTTTGTAAAAATAAAAAGATAGGAAACTAAAATGAATTAAATGGGATTAGTAGGAAATTACTATTTAAAAATCCATGAGGCAAAATTTGTTTTCACTAAAATTGACATTATCATCTTGTGTTTTAGAATCAGGTGCTGTTTTCACATTTGGAAAAAGCAAATTTGCAGAAGATATTCCCAGCAAGTTCTGGTTCAAAAATGACAAGCCTGTACTTATATCATGTGGAGATGAACATACTGCTATTGTTACAGGTCAGTATTGGAAATGGAATCTATGATGAAAGGTTATATGTTTGCACAGCATGGAAAGTTATGTTTCTTTTTTGAATCGTGAAGATATGTATCAAATGAGATTGTTGAGAGGAGAGAGGACTTCTCTGTGGGAACTATTGAATGCTTTTAAGTTAGATTGAGGTCACTGAAGGTTTTCACAAGACATGCCCAAGACCTGTCATGAGGGAAGCTGTAGTAACTGAATGTATCTCACAGCATTTAAAGTAAGCGTGACTTTGTTCAGTTCAAATGTTTCTTGTGAATCTGACAATGTTTAGTAGGCAATCATAAATATAAAGGTTTGTGTTGTGGTAGTAAACAGTATCTGTTGAACACAGTCAACAAGTTCACTAGGAATCTGCCTGAAACAATAGATAATGTTGTATTTCTGAAATGAATATTAACTGTCAACTGAAAATAACCCTTGAAAGAGCAACTTAAAAAGAAAAACAACTTAAGAAAATCCTACTAAAATCAGAAATAAACTGAAAAAGCATTCAGAGAAGCTCAGATGCAATGGAGTGAGCAGTATTGATGTTTATTTTTATTTCTTTGAAATGATGAATGCTAATTGAAGAATTTGTTCAGTTTATTTTATGTGGAAGGAAATACTCTTTTGTTGATGAAATGTATGTTGGTTGTACTGAGAATCAACTGCTAACAGATAAGAATTGCTGTGAAATGTGTATGGGTATTTTCAGAACTATTTTATTGAAATCTATTTATTCCTCATCAATGTCCAACTGGTCACTGCTCACTAAATAATTTATTAAGGGTTTCTTGTTAAGTTCCCAAGCAGAGTTGAAGGTGCTCTATTTTTAGAATGAACTATTTCGGTCATGATGAAAAAAGAGTACAGATTTCAGGAACTGCAGAACATCTTGAGGTGGAATGATACAATTAATTTTTCAAGTGTAACTTCATAAAAGATAAATTATCAGTGAATAATTTTATTTTGAACAAAACTACATTTTTCTTGGTTTGAACCAGTTCTAGTAAACTGCCTGTTGCATAAAATTAATCATAATGTAACCTGGAGCACTGTGAAATCTTCCTCATGATTTTTTATATATCCTTTCATATGCCCACAGCCAGTTTGCAATAACACTGCTATAATTCTCAGTTTAGACTAGACAATCTAAACTGCCTCTTGAGTTTCCTCAGCATGTGCCTGTGCCAGCACTGTTAACCCTGATCAGCCACGAGCCCCTAATTCTTATGTCATTGTAATTGTGGCCACTTACGTAAGGCTTTTTAAGAAGTCAACTTGCATAGGTTTGCATTCGGCACCATTTCACTATCTTCCTTTCTCCCTCTTATTTTAATATATGCAGCCTGTTTCAAAAATGTCTCTAGCTGGCCTTTGCTGAGGTAGTGTGCACATATGTCACCAGGGAAACTTCTAGATAATCAGATATTTATTTTCTCAAAGCTTTTGAGGAGAAGGAATTGCAGAAGCACGAGTACAACATTTCTTTGGTACCGAAAGATTTTTTGGGACATTGCAAAGTAGAGGCAAAGTTGAGGTTAAAATACTGATCAGTGACGAGCAAAGGTAAAGAAACTGCAGGAGTCATACAAAAGAGTGAAGAAGGAAAACAGAAAATCTTTACCCGTCGTTTGTTCTTCACACCTGTACATGCCCATGTGCACCTCACATTTCTGCTGCTAGATGGAGTTGGATGATACAGTGGAATTACAGTCCTTGGTGAATGACATTGGACTGCAGTAATGCCTGGAATAAAAGCTTCGGAGTGCATGCCAGTAATGAGTTTACTGAGAAGGGTACAGACCTTGTGGTAAACCAGGAGCTTCTTGAAATCCAGGAACCTGACGTGGAACAGATTAAAGACAAGCGTTGCTGAGGAAGGAAAATTATCTGAAGCAGGTGTGTGTTAATGCATGCTTCATTATGTTTTCAGTCTTTATTTGCAGGTCACAAAATTCCCCCCTTCCTTTATTTTTTTTTTTTTTTTCCAGAGATAGTGGGATCTACATATGTAGAGAACCATGGAAATACAAGGTAGATTCAAATCTAGTAGAAAAATACCAGATTTACACTAACATGTCTCAATGATCATAAGTAAAATAATCACTCAGACGGATACATAATAGAGCTGGTTTCGGACGGGAGAAACAGATACATCTAGAGATGAATCTTGACTGAATTCAAATAAAGATAATGTACAGGAACTCATATTTAGGATTTAAACAAAATATTCATAGATATTCAAATACTTCTTTCATTTTACCTGGCACCAATATTCCCATATGACTTTTAGAAATAAAAGTGTAGAGTAAATATAAAACACTCTGGCTTTCTAGGTCAGGACTTCTTCAAGTTCAAAATTCTATTTACATACTGGGGCTGTATGTTGGAATAGAAAGGACCACTGAGTTACTTGCTCACTTGGAGTTGGCTTGCTGAATTAGTTGCAGAACCATTTTCTTCTCCAGTTTTGGAGTTTAGGATTGAAATTTATGTTTATTTATTTGCTCTCTACCATTAGCACTATTTTCATAAAAATGTTCAAGCAGGAATTTTTTAAGCAGTTGCCTTTAGTTCTTTAACACAGTCATGAGCGTTATGTCTTCCAACATCACTTGAAATTTGTTTAATAATGTTTCTTCCCCCATTTCTATGTTTTTTGGCCCAAGAATACTGACAGTCCACTTCCTGCATCTTCTATAATGCAAAGCTTTGGAAAGCAATTTGCTCATTCTGTTGAGAGCTGTGTGAATTAAGTGATGTTGCACATATTTTTAAGAATCTCCTCCCAATAACTTTCTATTAATTTTCTTTTTGTTTATTAGAATATCCTAGGCAGCTTACCCACTTTTGATCAAAGAGATATCCTACTCAAAATGGGGAAAATGGCAATGACAGAAGACATTTTCTGGACTCAGAGCTCTGGAGAGAATTGAAGCCCCAGTGCAAGAGGGTAGAAGGAAAGAAACAAGTATCAAGTATTAAAGTAGGAATGAAAAGAGGTGCATATGTAACCACAAGAAGATAGTGTGCTTATAATTTCACATTTTGTAAGGCATTAAATATTCAACAGTTTACACTAAAGAGACGTTGGAATCTTTCCAGGTCTTTGGACAGCAGATCCCTTCTATTATTTCTGCTTACCAACATCAGAGCATCCTTGCATCGACTGTGAGGGAAGAATGAGAAAGATTAGTAGACATTTGTTTTCATCTTTGATATGTGTAGGAGCAAGCAACATTCTGCGCTGTTTTTGTTTGTGTGATTCCAAATGTCCTAAGTGTGACTTTTTATTGCTCAATAAATCTTGTATTTTGAGAATATCGCAATTTGCCTAACAAAACTGATGTCAGTCTAGTTTTCATGAGATTTATTTGAATTGTATATGAATTTTAAATTAAATATTAACACAATTCATTGAGAAAATAGCATAAATAAATAAATGACGGTGCCTGGCATATGATACTCTGTCCAAAATATTGCCTCTTACATTTTCTTTAGATACAGCTTTTCAATAGAATCTTGTACTAAGTGCTCTAAGTCTGTATATTGTCTCCTCTTTTATTTAGAAAGCAGATGGGGGAATCTGTAGAGCATACCTTTAAACATAGGTAGTCTGAACACTGGGCTGCCTGCTATTATCATACCCTACTGTGATATATGGAAACCCCATATGTCATGCGCCCCTGGTTCATGAAGCACTACTAAAGGCATTCCTTTCAGTAGCTGGGAAATACCAGCTGAAATCCTCAACATGCACTTCCTGAGAATTTAAAGACTGATGGAAGAAACAGCAGGTTATAGGATGGGAAGCATGACTTGTTAGAATTTTGAATGGATAAAATAGAATATGCTTGAGTTAGAGCAGATTGGCACCATATTCCTACAGGAGTACTACTGTCTTATAAAGGCTGTTAAGCAGTATAAACCAAGGATACAAGAAACCATACACCAGTATAAAATGCCATTTGCTAATAAAAGTTCTTTCTGTTAAGGTGTGTTTTGCTGTCAGTGACAGGTAGCTCTGCATGTGTTTTGATGTGATTGCATTATCAAAATAGTAAAACCCTGTGAGCATAGATTTGACCTCAGACTTTCTTCACTTCCAACCTTCTTGGAAAGACATAATATTGACACATAGCCCCATGTTCCAAAAACTGTCAAATCTAAAAATTTCATGGGGCCTGTAGATATAAGTTATTGTTAGTTGGTGGTGGTCCATGTGTTTGTTGGGGGTTTTGGGTTGGGTTTTTTTTTTAACAGTATGGATATAGTTAAGAAAATAAAAAGATTTTTTTTTTTTTTTTAACAGAAGAAATATTTTTGTTAGATTTTAAACATGTTGGTATCATATTTCAAAGTCTCTGTAACTCACATTTACTGGGAATTTTCACTGGGAGCCTACACTACTGAAGTACTAACAGCCATAATATTTTGATATTGTTATGTGGAGTTGCTGTTGTGTCTTGTGATCATGTGGTAATTATCGATGGCAAGGGTGACAAAGTTTATTTATGTGTCAGCCTTGTAATGGAGTCTAGCTCACAAAGCTCTGCAGACTTTCATCAAAAGAAAACAAACTCCTTTTAGCAGTGGTAAAAGTATTGGGAGTTTTGTTTGTTGGTTTTTTTTGTTTGTCTTTTGACAAATCAGTTTCATTTTGCAAAGATTTCTGTTGGAGCAAGGGTTTTATCTTTGGATGTGAACTTCAGCTTTACAAAGGGTAATAGTTTAAAAAATGAAATGAAAATGGTTTTAAGGTATTGTCAGTAGTCAGTTTTGGCTACTAATTTGCATGCCTGATGTTAGAAGTTTCATCTGTTCATATACCATCCCGTTAACCACTGGTTATTTGGAATTATGACAGTTCATTGAAATAGGCTTCTAGCATTGGTCCTGCTGAAGATTTGTAATCTAATGTTTGCATTTAGGTTTTCAAAATTCCCTGACTGCATGGCGGTTTTATGTATTCCTTCTTTATATGCAGAGTAACAAATTCGTATTAATACAATTTGTAAACACAGTTGAAAATTTATCAGAAAGTATGTTCTGTAGAGGTGCAAATTTGTAAACCATTTTGAGAGACGTAATTTAACAGTAAAAGAAATAGCCCACACTCAACAAAATAAGCTGAATATTACAAATTTGTGTTTGCATTAATAAGATAGCTGTATTATTCATTCCTTTCTTTGGGAAAGAAGATGTGGGTGCTAAGTTAAATGTGCTGTTATTTTATAAGTAGGCTTATAGATGCTGTGGTTTCTGATCTGCAGGGTGTGACCAAACATGCAACATTTTATTTTCTGAAGAGCATTTTATTTGTGGTGCAGTTGAAGAAGAGAATGTTCTGCTTTTTGTCCCTTTTTCTGGCTGGGGATTTCTTGCTTAAACAATGCAATTACTGCTTTCGTGCTGAAAAATCACAAGGACGTTAATAATTGAATACTAATCTTTAACCTTACTTTAAAAAAGAAGTAATAAATAGCATAGTGTGTGGATACCCATCTGGTCTTAAGTGAGGTATTCAGATACTTGTGTGGATTCTGACTGTGCCTTTTTCTTTTTTCTCAGGGAATGGTAAACTATACATGTTTGGCAGTAACAATTGGGGACAATTAGGACTAGGATCAAAGAGCACTGTCAGCAAACCAACATGTGTTAAAGGTTTGTTTAATTTTTCAAATTTTTTTATTTTCTTTTTTGTCTTTTTGAAAGAAGACCCTTGTGAAAAGGTACTTTGTAAGATGCAGTTCCAAAATAACTGATTCTGCCTTCTTTATTCATCATGTGTAGCATGTTACTGCACAAGCTCATAAAGGGAGTGTTAAGGGATCACTGACTGATTTTCCATCAGTTTCAGATTCTGGGACCTTTTTTGTCTGAAGATTACTTCAGATGGATAGAATCTATTTTTATTTTTTTTTTTTCTGAGGGCTCTCATTTTATGAAATACCTGTTTTCTAACAAACCGCATCTGTATTGTGACTGCGACATTAATCAACACTGATCTCTTCGCTGTTGTCTGTATGTTAGAAATCAGAGTTCCAACAGCATTGTGTAACCTTGGTATCACTTTTGTCTTATTACCCTTACAAATGAAAAAAACATAAAAAATCTTTGAGGAGCTTTCTGGAAGTACTGCGGCATTTTGAGCAAGTGTAAGAAGTGCCCAAGAGAGCTTAAGAGTTAATATATTTGTGTGAAGCAGTAAAATAAGTGCCCATATTCTTTCATGTGGTGTAAAATATGTTCTCATTGTACTGTTATCTTATTCATGTTTCCTAGCTGGTTTTATCTTACCAAACAAAACTAAGTCAGTACTTTTTCTCTATCCCCTTACTTATGTCAAATCATATCTATCCTATTAACACATTTCTTTCATTGCCAAATGTGTATCCTCATCTTTTCTGCCAGCAGATTGATCTGACATCTTATTGCAAAAACCAAATTACCCTTCTTCTTCAAACTCTTTTCTTCCTGATTTAGTTTGTTCTACTGTCCTTTTTCTGCTTCTCTCTATATTTTACTTCATAGGTAGAACGCAGTTACTCTCAGGTTCACATCTTATGTCAGCCATGTGGGAGATTGGTTCTTACTTTGGCTTAAATGGATTGGGTGTCAACTTTTGTTTTTACTGTCAAATTGCAATGGAGAATAAAAGACAAAGATAAAATGACAGCAATTCAAACAGAACTGGCATCCATTGAAAAAAGTCACAAGGGGGGCATCTTTCTTCTTGTGGCAGTAAGCAGCAGAAGAAAGACCTGAAGCTTTTCTTGCCAACTTTCAGTCATCACCTTTGACTTTGGGAATGGGGTTGCGAGGACACATTTCAGTTTCTGCATGGAGCCAAGTGGTTGTGCCTGCATGTTTTGGAGAAAGTATCTTTTGGGACTTGACTAGATATTAATGAAATTTGTTATGAAAAACAAGCAACATTGTAAATATAGCATGACTCATCAAATACAGTTGATTAGCCTAAGCAGGAAGAAGGTTAGGGAACACAGGCTTCTCAAGAGCAGATTAGGATCATCTCTGAAGTTGGAGGCAGAGTTTTGGGATAGAAAGCAGAAAATTAATATGCCAATGTGGAAGTGCTATGGTTCCAGCCTGGTGATAGTGGTAGGTATTGGATGGGAAAGACAGGAACCTGCATTTGAGCAATTTTTTTTTTTGGTCTGTGTGATAGGCCAGGGACAGTTCATGCTTAAGTAGATAGATTTATTTGATAGAAGAGACTTATAATCTAATGATCTAATGTTATGGAGCTGATGAAAGTTGTTTAGGAGGGCTGAAAAAGGGATGGGAAAGGGCTGATGGTTGTTGGCTTTGTCATGGACTTGTACATTGGAAAAGCAGATATATTATGTAAAAGTAATGTTGTTTTCAAAGCACTGTATAGGGCACATGGACATAGCTGAGGGAAGATAAACTGTTGGCAGCAATCAGCAATTGGAGAGCATGGAAAAGTGGTGAGAGTTTTCTCCTCTGTTTCTGAGGAGCTGCTGGAGTACACTTGCCGTAGGAGAAAAGGCACCTTTGTATTCTTTCTTTTTCACCAAAATAGCTTTTGATTCTTCTCACATACATTTCCAGTCTCTCACAGTGACCAGACTCAGAGAAGCACATGTAGTGGGTGAGAGGTCACTGAACTGAAATTGAGACAGTACAGTACATCCAAAAATTTTAGGCACTAATCCATATAGGACTGTCTTTAGCAATTGAGTTTAGTGTCCAATAGGAGGGCAGTGCAGAGCTTAAATCTAGCAAAAAAACGTGGCTGTGCATAACAAAGGGATGGTAAGACAAAAGAATGGTATGATTTTAAAGATTTAAGGTAGTGGGAAAAGTGTAAGAGGGAGTTAAGTATAGTACTGTTAATGAAAACTGAAGACAGCTTTGATGACACATTTTGTCCTGCAACTTGACGGGTTCTTTGAGGCATATCCCCCAAATGGTAAATTCTGAGGAATGTGGCACTGGGATGAAGTAGCCATCATCAAGTTTAACCTGAGTGTTCGCTATAAGTTTTTAAAGTCTGTATCTGTTTTCTTGTCTTGGGGGGAAGACTGATGTACAATCATATGAGCAGTGAATCTTGTAATCATTCTGTTGGTAAAAATATGAGCTCAGAACATTTTGGTTTTGAACCAACTATCAGCTTGTTTATAACTTCTCCCTCCCTTTTTGACTTTAATTCATAGCATTAAAACCAGAAAGAGCAAAACTTGCTGTTTGTGGAAGAAACCACACTTTAGTTTACACAGGTATGTAACCTATATTATATACATATTAAAGATAGATTTAAGATAGATTTCTTCCTTTGCTTTCATGCAAAATTGTATTAGGAACTCCGTGATTGTCGAGGAAGAAAAAGAAATTAAAATGGGACTGTTGAAACTTGGTATCCAGTTCTTTGAATGTTTGATTTAGTCTGAGATTATAAAATGATATATAGGAGTTTGCTAGCAACAGGCAGGTGAAAAAAATGCCCTACTGGCATTTGAGGTGTGGTTAGCAGTTACCAATATTTAATTTAAGCCCTGCAAAAGTGTATTAATACCTTTTATGTATCTGTACTCAAATTTATCTTTGACAAGTAATTTATTTTTATTAGTGTGAACCTATTTAAGTAAATATAGTAGAACTGAATGTTTTCAACTCTTCATATTTTGTTGCATTTTGATTAGACAAGGTAGTTTGCTATTTCCATGACATGTTGATTTATTAATCTACAAATATATAAACTAAATTTAAACTAAAAGGTAATTTTTTAGAGACAGTATACAGAGAATTGATGCAACTTCTTGTCATGCTTCTAAAATTTATGCAATGGCGTAGCCAGCTTTGTGATTGCAATCATTTAGCTTGCGATAATGTTATGAAGAGGATTGTTTGATTATTGGGAGGTTTGTATATGTGGAGACCTTGAGCACTGTAAATCAGACTATTATAGTAAAACAGAACATTTTAATAGCAGTTGAGTGTGCAAGGCTGCAGAGGGTAAATATTAGTCACTTTTAATGTATATGCTGGCTAGATAATTTGTGTCCATTTATGCAGCAAGGACCATTTATACATTGTATGTCAGTTGCTTATCACATTTGTGTTTGGATTTGGGTTATTGATGGGCCTTATATTTTTCATCATAGACAAGCACTTTAGATGTGAAACATACTAAAATTAAAAATATAAATCTTAAAGTAATGTTAAGTTGAAGATATCAATCATCACCTTTAATTAAATTTTAAGATTCCAAACCAAAAGAAAGGCCTAGTTAAAGTGATTTCAATATTAAAATGAGTAATATATCGTTAATAAAAACCTAAGCAATAATATTCTTCATTCACAGTACTCAAATCTATCAAGTTACGCATCTGTTTAATTTACGTACTACTATTACTTCAGTTATCTTGCCTGTGACATCATTCACAATTTTCCTCCTGCTGTGTCTTAAAGTATGCATTTTTTGGGGATGGAGCTTCTTCTGGCTGCCAGGGCTTCTAGTAAGCGTTTTTACGGAGCTCTTTCAGAGCTTCAGATTATATTTACTTTTTAGATCAATCTCCAGAACGGAGAGAGATGCATGTATGGGTGTTAGAAAGTTTTGATTCAAGCGTGTTCAGGAAAGCCTCTTTGCTAGCTAGAACAGAAATTGCTGGTGTCAACTTGAGGATATTTCAGGGCAGTAGACCCCAACCTTTCTGTAATATTTTTTTATATGACTTACTCCAGTTTCCCTGTATTTTTACCACTGATGAGAATGTCTTCATTCTGTGTATTACATGTGCTTTTCTGTATGCAGAAAAAGGAAATGTGTATGCTGCTGGAGGTAACAGTGAAGGTCAATTGGGATTAGGTGACACAGAGGAAAGGACCACATTTCATTTAATTAGGTTTTTTACCAACCAGCACAAGATCAAACAGCTAGCAGCTGGATCATACACCTCAGCAGCAGTAACTGGTAAGAACAACCACTAATAACCTCTATTTATGTGTGTCCGGCCTGGCAGGAAAACATCCATTCTGGCATTCTTTCTGCATATGTGGTTCTATTTTCTATGCCTCCCTGACTTCTTTCCATATTAGCAGTAGTCATTTTTTGATAGCAAATTGCTTATTTCTACACAGTCATAGAATCATAGAATGGTTAGGGTTGGGAAGGACCTTAAGATCATCTACTTCCACCCCCTTGCCATGGGCAGGGACACCTCCCACTAAACCATGCCACCCAAGGC
>JANRGW010026783.1:0-25817 GCA_024733675.1 Psilopsiagon aymara | reverse complement strand
TGCCTCAGCATGCCTTCCAGGAGAATCTGCTCCAAGATTTTGCCAGGCACAGAGGTGAGTCTGACTGCTCTGTAGTTGCCTGGCTCATCCATTATCCCCTTCTTGAAAATGAGGGTTATATTTCCCTTTTTCCAGTCATTGGGAACTTTCACCTGACTGCCATGATTTTTCAAATGTGATGGACAGTGGCTTAGCATGGTATTTGGTGCATTGATATTTGGTGGTGGGTGCCATCTGAGAATGCGGCACTACATCTGTAAGCAGGAGCTAAGGACTCTCTACCATACCAATGCCCTGTTAGTGCCTGCACAAAACACAGCAGCAACAGGGAAATAAGCAGACCTGCTTGCACAGACTTTTGGACCTAGCCAGCCTATAACACCCAGACTGGCTTTAAGTGATCCTTCCGCTGCCAGAGAAGAGTGGAGATGCAATTCAGAACTCTCTTGGTGAACCTGCACATGAAGGGTAGATAGTAGGAAGTGTACCATGAGCCAGGACCCACACTTGTCAGCATGCTATGCAGGTCCTCAGTCCTGAGGGGCTGGAGGAAATGTGTGTGGCTACTTGCTAATCCTCTGTTCCCTATCATGGCACTTATAGACAAAAGTGTAGCAAAACAGTCTCTTCCAGTCCTTCTCTAGGTGATCTGTGCACAGACACCCAGCCTCTCTGCTGCCTTAACTCCATACGACTTGCTATGTAGCATAAGTCCCTGGAGATTTTGGCCCCATGTCTCTGAACAAGGAGTTCATCAGCTGTCAGCTGACGCAGATTTCTTTTACCTTAGGCAATTTTCCAGCCTTCACATTCTGGAGCACAGCTCTAAGAAAGAGGCTGAAGTGAACAAACAGTCTGTTCTGTGTTCCTTGGAAGACATGAGTATCTAATGCTACAGCTTTCGGCTGGTCCCATCAGCTGTAGAGTAGCAAAGCACTGCTGGGACCACTCTGGGGAAGAGGGCTTGTACAAACTTACAACAATGGACCAGCATCTGTGCTTATGAGGTACCTTTAGAGATGATCCAGCAAAATCATTCGTGTTGTTTGGCTTTTACAATGAATGACACAACCCAACCTTGTATGTATATCACATACATCAAGTAAGGACACATTTCTGATGAGGACATTTGTCTAAATATAGCACTTAATGGGAGCTGCTGACAAAGCTCTGTACTCCTAAGATGGTATTTTTTGCCTCACTGTCTGTTGCAAGGAAGCTACCATCCATTTAGGAGGTCATCTGGAAGAGCAGTCTGGCTGGGGCACATTTGCTGTGTGTCAGCCCATCCCCTGCACCTCCAAGCTGTTTTGTAATCATGGACCATGCTATCAGGGGGTACATATGGCCCTTTCATACATGACAAATAATTTGTAAGGAAAAGACACATATTGTATCACTAGAAGAGATTTCAAAGCCTGATTGTGACTCCAACCAAGACTGAGATTTTATAACTTTTTGAGGCAAGGTTTCAGTTTCTGCCATTGCTCTGCTACAGAGCTGGACAGATCTTTATAGTCGTCACAGAAAAAGAAAGCAGGGCAGGCTGTGTCAGAACGTTTTAGAAGCTGTTAATATGATTTTATGTTGTTGTTCTGAAGGGCATTTTCTGCTGCTCTCAGCACAATATTGTGACTGGCCTTCACAAGATGGAAAAAATGATGTATTCTTACTTCATCCTAAATAACAGCGCAGCCAGCATGAGGACAAATTGCAGGGAGGACAAGGCTATTTGCAGTTTCTGTACGTGCAAGGAAACTCTAATGTTGGACCTACAAAAGGGCCCAAATGTCACCTAGTTTCAAAATGTCACCTGCCTGCGAAATAGCAGCAGGATGAGCTGACCTTGGTCTTGCTGAGCAATGGCTCTAGCCCCTGTGTTGTGGCTGAGGCAGAGAAGGGGGGTTCCTACCCCAGCATGGCTTAAAAGCAAAGGCAGCTATCGCCTTTGACAAAGGCAGCTTGGTGTCAAGGACTTGCCCCAGGTTCAAGCTAGGGAGCAGTCACATTGCTTTCTGCAGTGCCTCATGGGTGCAGCGCTCACTGGAGCAGCCCGTTTTGAAATGAAAAAACAGAATAGTTGCTGTTTAGGGGTCAGGGAGAACAAAACTTTTATGTACACTTTTCTTTCCAGCAGAGAAAAGAAGGTATTTTGTTCCTGGGGGAATTCCTCTATTGCTGTATTTACCTTAATTGCCCACTGGGACAAAAGTGGGCACTCTGACATACTTCAGGAGAGACACTTACCTGAGAGACGTTTTAAAGAGCCATAGTAAACCCCTTTAATTTTGGACTTTTTGATTAAGACACAACATTGCCACACTGAAGTGCCTGAGACTGAGCTGGCTGGAAACAGTGCTTCAGGTCATACTGAAAGATGTGGTATTTCCCTATCAAGGGTGGTGTTTCCCTATCAAGGATGGTGTTTCCTCACTTGTAGGAACCGGTCCTTCTCCATTGCACTGGAGCTTTGGAGGTAGGATAAACCCTTTTAGCTCAAGTGTGTGCCTCTTAGGGGGTACCATACTGCTCTATCTGCTGTATCTGTCATGGGACTTACAGCTTTTGTAAGAAGTAGAGCTCTGAAAGTGTAGCTTCCATCAGATAGTACACCACAATGGGGAAATGCAATATATAGTGTAACATGACTTAAAATAAAGTGTTCCAGGCCACTCAGACAATGTGATTCAGCTCAAAGTAATTGCAAACAGAATATTTTCTTCTGGAAAGAAAAGAATAATTTGACTTAAAAAATTCTTGAGCAACCCACTCTTCCATTCTCTCCGCTTTCCATGTGTGTGTTTGTGTGCGTGTGTCTGCGCGTCTGTGCGCATGTAATCAGCACTGCAGCAAGAATCTGCCTTGTGCACACCATGGATTTCTCTTCTTAATGCAGGTAACCCTGCTGGTTCCCAAACTTTGGCCATCTGCTCGAGCCTAAGGTGCAGCAATAATAAATCAACCGTAGTCTGCCAACTGACATTTGCACAAACAAGTCCTCCATGCACATGTGCACATTAGGAAATTAAAGTGTAAAGTAAATAAGATTATCATTGTGTGTTTCTTCTCAAAAACATATTGCAAGTCATTATCTCTCCCTCTAATGACTGAAATTCTGTGTGCAAAACCAGGTAATTTAATTTACATTTCTCGAATAGCACGCCGTTTTGTTGTTGTTGCAGGGCCTGTACTGAATGCCTTGTGAATTAAATCATTTCATCATCAAGAGTTGGCACGGCTGTAGGAAGATGATCCTTCTTGCCACATTGTGTGACAGAACAGACACGGACCACAAAGCACTGCTCCTCCTGTCCCTTCAGAGCACTCCTGGTGATTTTGGGGGAAGGCTTCTACCACTGTGCAGCTCTTCACTTCCTCCAGAAGCTGAAACTTGCTTGCTCTAGATTGGGCTGAGTTATTAATCACATTGCATTCCCAGTCAAGCCAATGGGAGTTTTTCAGTCTTTGATGGTGAGAGTGAGATTAGGTCTGCAATAATAGGAAGAATTTCAACTGCTTGCCTAGAAAAAGATCACTCTGTCTATTGACAACTGGTATAAGGCTGCTGGGATGGTAGCTACATCAGCCTCCCTATATTCAGATAGATAAAATGAGTTGAATGAATAAACTGCAAGGTCAGGGACAGACAGTCTGGAGTTGATGCAGGCTTGGATGGGGATATCTGTGTGAGATGCTGCAGAAATGGAGCCCAGCCTGACATCTTAATTTGTTTAAATATCAGTACCCACACAATATCCAGGTATGCAGTTCAAGAGCAAATAGGGACTTCTCTCAGTTTTCCTGCTCAGTGGGTTGTTCATAAAGACTTTATTCTTCTTCTACACATAATGATGCTGGGGCATAAAGTTTAAAGTGTGGGGAACAAAAAGTGTTCAGTAAGCACTTATTACACTTTATGCTGTCATAAACTCCAGCATTAAAGACAGAGGAATAGATAGTTTCTTTTCTCAGCTCACACACAGAGTCTTGAGATCAGAAAAGATTGTTTGTCAAATGTCCATATCATTAGGCATTGCAGCAGTGGGAAATGAACACTTCAGAAAGAAATTTTTCAGTCTGGGCTGACTATCTCCAAGGAATTCCCCACTGGAGGACTTTTCTGTGGTTGTCTCTTTCTGCATAGAGTAGAAAAGAATTTGTCTCTCTGCTGCAAGTTGCAGTCCCTTTGCTATCAGCTGATAAATGGTCTCAGATTTTATTAGGTTTTCTTCTTCTGTTCCTATTGTCAGTGCCACCTGTGATTTCTTTGCTTTGTAGAACCTTATTTCCTCCAGATTTAATTCCAGCTGAGGAAAACATACACTTATCTTTTCATCATCTGAGCCCATTAATCTCTCCTGGAACAGTAGTTTTAGCTGAAAACTGCTGTGTTTCAGAGGCTTGCCAGAATTTGGCCCTTGGGAAAAGTTCTCCTTCCCATCATCAGAGGGAGCTGGAGATGCTCAGGAGGTGACTCTGGATCAGTGTTTGTATGCTAGTATGCAGGAAAAGGATTCGGCTTTGATAGAAGTCCAGGGGCCATCAGGAGGGTAAGGATGCAGAACAGGTGCACACGCAGGGCTGTCAGGAGAGCAGGAGATGTAGGAGGCAGCAGCATCCATAACAGCCCCAAGTCCCTGAGAAATCAAGGGCTCATGTGTGATTTTCTATCCTGTGTCTTTCAGAGTGTGCCATGTAGCAGAATATAAGACACCCCTCATTTCTAGGGAAAGGTAAGATAATAACATACCTTAGTTGGAAGCACTTCATTACTGCTCCCACCCCTGCGTCTCCGCTCCTACCAGAGAGGTATAGCTGTCACCTGGTAGGAGAAAACAGCATTACAAGTGGCAGTGAGTAGCTGAAGCACACCTTGATTCTAAGTTCCCTTTTCCGGGGGAGCGTATATCTGTTCCTGTCAGAAAAGGGCAGAATTTCTCTGGAGGTGCTTGTCATCTCTGGGCCATGCAGCTTCATGTGATTGGACCAAACAAGAATGTATCAGAGTTTTGCAACTGTCATACTGAGGTAAAATTGCATTTGTTTTCTATTATAAAAGCTCTTCATTATTCAAATTAATGAAAGAAAGGGAAAATCTGCTCATTTGAAGCATGAGCAACTAGTAGTGCTCCCATTTCCTTTCCTTGTTCTTTGAGGTGATGCTTAATATGGAGGTTCTGAGTGTTCTGGACTGGAAAAATTAGAACTGTGCCACAGCAGATGTAAAAACTAATGAAATATAATCATAAAGAAAGCTCAGAGTAGATGTTCTGTGTAATGTGGTGAGTGACTGACAATTCTCTTCATGCTATCTCATCACAGCCTTCCAAATCTGTGAGAATTTCAGGTTTTCAACACCATGTTCAGACATGGCATGTCCTTCAATAAACTTCGTTAAGCAGAGACGAGAGCTGTCTCTGCGTAACATTATAAGGAAGCAGATTCAGCTGACATGCCTTAGCATTATTTGATATGCTGTTAGATACCCTTGCAATCATTCCTTAGCAGTTCCTCACAGTGTGAACAGGATTAGCTTCTGCAAGCCTGCTCAGTAACATTAAATGCTCTGGTTTTTAATGCCATTTGGACAGGACATGCAAATAGCTGACAAGTTTACTACTTAGTGCCTGCAAAGTACTAATTATTATTAGACCTGTGGCTTCCATGACATTTGGACTGACATGTGTATAAAGTATTATCTTTATACACATGTATACACATTTTTTTGAGTATTATCTTTATTTTCACCATGAAATTTAAATTTCCTGTACTTAATGTGTAAGTTGGATACTCTGCTTCATATTTTTAGACAAACAAAAATAGTGTCATGAAAATGTCATATTTTTCTCTCCATTTGTGCATTCACAACTATTGCCTTGAGGTTTGACTCTCACCTAAATGCCCCCTCTTTCCTTCAGGTACAAAATATTGTGCTTCCTGCTTATACATGGTGAATAATATGCTCTTGCTTGGAGAGAAATTTGGGCCCTCCACATTAGAAGTGGGTTACTGCAAAAGCAGAAAAAGCCCATATTGTGCCTGTTTTGAACAGCAAATAGGAAGAAACACAGTCAGATTTTATACTGTTTGCTTAAACTAATAAAAATGTGGTTTCAAACTGGACCAGGACAAGTGCACACATCCCAAAGCATTTGGGGTTCATATTGCGCAAGCCAAAGTGGGCACTGACATCACAGGTTGTTAAAAACGTTGCTGTAAGTGACATAAGATTGTCTTTGCCTAAGCCATCCTGAAAGTAGCTCTTAACTGGGGAAACTCTAACAACTCCCTGCACTGTACAAGAGATTAATTCAAAGTCAAGTGCAAAACAAAAACATCTGCTTATTCATCAGTCTAGTCTTACAGAAGTGATCCTAATGTGTACTTCTGGGAGAGAATAGCCTCATTATGGAATCAAGCCGGAGAAATTCCCATAACCAGAAAGCCTTGATTCTCCCAGAGCTTTTCATTTTACCACTTCTCCTACTGTGCTCATTAAACATTAAGGAAAACAAAAATCAAGAAACTAATAAATAAGAACCTCTCTTTTAGGTGGCCATCTGGTTCAGGTGGATAATTATCTTCTGGCATCTGTTCAGTGATAAGCACTATATGGCAGTATTTAAATTGGTGATCTAATGGACACAAATATCTGAAGTTTCAACAATGTCCTGTTGGTCCGCAGGGTCTTCTCTGAGAAGCATCCAGCATATTTGAATTCTAATGCTGCTAAATGGTAACCAACGAACCAAATCTGCTTCCTGACAGTTCAGGTTGTTGAGAGATGTGCTCTTTCCTCCTATAACCTTGAAAGGGAGGATGCTAAAAGGAAAGATTTCTGCATTCACGTCTCCATCCCATTTTCTGAAGCACTGTCAATGCTCCTTCAAGAGTTCACAAGGCTGTAATTTCTTTTCCAAAGGAGGCTGGCGAAAAATAGTGCTAAAGCATGCTAGCATCTGTTTGGTTTTTCTAACCTAATGCAATCAAACACACATCAACTGCAAAACTGCAGTGGTGACCCCCATATGGTCTCCTGTTAACTCATCAGCTCCTGTCACTCCCAGGTGTTCATTCCATTTGAAAAGGTTCTTTTTCTGTCTGGAGTTTTATGATTAAATGCTTTCCACAGAAAAAGCCAAGTTTTTGAGAGTAAAAGTGGAAACAGGAGAGCATCTTTCTTTCATAAATACAGCTACTTTTGATCATTTTGAAAGAGAAGTTTCAGCATGTTTTTCTTTAATGTTTCTATTTTTTCTTCTAGTCCAAATCAGCTTTCAAAATGTAGGTAGTCTATATTAAAAAGAGGTAAACATGATTAAAGATAGAAATAAAAATCTAGATTCTTTTATCTGAAACTGATTTTAGGTAACAATTTCATTCTATTTCACAGCAGTGCTTCAAGACAGCCACCTGAGCACTAAGCAAATTTGTGATGAGTTTCTGAAGTCTTATGGCCTTTGCCTTGGTGCTGTTCCCTGGGAGGATTTTCCATAAATCCTCTGTGGGAACTTGCCTGGTGATTAAGTGCAGCTTTCCCCTTTGGCCTGCTCTGTCAGCACATCTGGGATAATTTTCCCTTTGGAAAGCATCTCTTTCTTAGATGCTTGCTCAGAACTTACTGTGGGATCAAGAGTGACAGCATTGCAGAGTATGGAGCTCTGATCCAAAAGGCAGCATCTTCACAGCCTATCTAATCACATGCTGGTCCAGTAGCAGGGATGAAAATATAAGGAACTTGGCTGCCTCTTGGGACATCTAATAGGTTACTGTTGCTCAGCTGGAGTACATCACAGTGCTTTTGCAGTGAACCTGTGTGGTGCAAGTGACAGTTTGGAGGCAAAGCCTTCTATTGGCCAGATGAGTGATTCAGATCTAAATAGCTGTTTCTGCATAACAGCCAGTCAATGACATTTCTATGTCCCGGGCTGCCTGAGTGTTGCAATGAGTGGTAACTGCATGGCTTCAGCAGTAATCTTCTCGTGTGCAACTGGTGACAGACCCCAAAATCTGTTTCTGTTGGGAGATACAGGGAGGGAAAGGAAGGACTAGAGGTACAAATGGAACATAGAAGACCACAAAGCGAACTTCACTGCTAACCGTGGGTTGAGGAGGAATGGGAAGTAAATAAATTCATGCCTCAAATATATGCCCTGGGAAAGGAAGGTAGGAGGAATGTGATTTTTGAGGAAAAGCTTTAAGTCTCCTTCACCAGACACCACTCTCAGATGCCTAAATTTCCCATTCAGCCTTGAGAAAAGACACTTAACAATCCCACAGTGTATATCTGTGTCAGGGACTGAACTCAAAGCCTGAATCACTGACACTCCACATCCTCATTGGCTTGCTCCCTTGCTTTGACTTGGGGCATGCAGTGCTCCAAGCTCAGGCATGGCCCTGGAAAAACTCAGTACAGACACCACTTTCTGAAGGCAGCACATCAGCAGGTTTTACTCCCTTCCAGCATTATCCCAGCAGGATTTGCCCCCTCAAGCACTCCTGTCTTGTGGCATGTAGCATATACCCTCAGCTTCATGCAAAACTTTTCTCCTTTAGGCTGAAAGGCAGACTTCATAATATTGTGGGTACTTTAATATAAATCTCTCCCCCATCCTACATGAAAACCAACAATTGTATCTTGGGGCCACAGGGGTAGCACTCACAGCCCAAAGGAGCCATAGGCAAATGCTGGGGTTTTCACAAAGGGCTTTTGATGCAACTTCTTCTTCGAGAAATGTGTGCAAAAGCTCTGCTCCATTCCCCCTAGCTGTGTGTCCAAGAGCTACCTTGACCATTTTGTAATGCACATTTCATGGACGGAAGACCTAAATTCAGCATCTCTTCCTTCTTTCAATTTTTATAGAAATGCTTTTCTTTTTTTTCCCAAAAGAACAAAATCTATCATGCTAAGTCAGTGTAACGCTTGACTTTGTTTACAGTGACAGCTTATTTGTCTGAGTTACTAAATATTGTATTTTAAGGACAATAATAATGCTATCATAATGCTGTTTCTGTTGACATTCTGCCTGAGGTCCATTTAAGCTTAGAGTATGACTTAGTGATCTAGCAACATAAAAATGCAACAGTTAATTCAAATTACTTATCTGAAAGCAAAGAAACAACATCAACACAACACCAGGTGTCTCAATTATACTCCAGCATATGTGCTTTAACTTTCGTTGCAGTGGTTTTGTAATCCAGTTATCCTCATAAAAGTATTCACGACAGAATCTGCAGTTAATAATTTTCTAAGGTAACTTTAGTCCATTTTTACCATTTTAGCACAAGTATTTACTATCTTCATATCAAGCCCACTGTCTTCATACAAGCTGATCTAACATGTTATTTTTCTTATATGCAATAAAGCCACAATTACTTTTTTTTTTTCATTAATCCAAGGCCTTTTGTCCTCATTTACTTATTGTAATCTAAGAAGGTGTAGGCCATATACAAATGGCTAAACATAAACACATATATTTTCATCACAGTAATAACCTCCTGTCTGAGCCCGCTTGCACAAAGCATTTGCTGATATGAGATGATGCTTTTCCATCTCACTTTAATTGGAGGCAACTGTTCCAGCTGGACTGGATGTCTTATACAGAAGATGATGACGTTGTTGACAGGATACAGGTTCTTCAACCATCTGTCTCTAATGGCAAGATGCTGGGCTATCTTCGGCATCTTCCTATTGGCTGGGTTTTCCAAAGACAATGAAAAGGATAAAATTTCTGTTCATGTTTCTTTGGATAGAGTGATCAAGCACACTTTGGCTTCTCTAGTAATTCTACCTTTCTTGCAGCAAAGTCTAATTCATGGTCTAGCTATTCTCAATCTATGAAGCCTAATCAGTATTATATTTCCATAGAGACACGCAAAGGATACAAACCAAAAAGCTATGGTAGCCAATGGTGGTTTTCTGTTGTACATACAACAATTGTACCTCTGAACTCAGACCACTGTATTCAGAAGTCCTGCTTTCCATCTCCAATACTTGTGCAGCTGTGCTTGCTGGGACCTGGTGCATGATTGACCTAAAAATAGAATTAAAACCAGTGGGTGACACTGGGCAGCAATGTTTTAATTTTGTCCTACCCATTTTTGGTATTTTACAATTTGGAAACACAGTGTGGGTTGCTTGCAAAAGATTATAGCCCCAGCTGTTGTGAAACTGCTTTGACTCCCACCTTTTGTTGCCCTCTTCACACTCCTGTTCCAATGGACATCTCATGTCACTCTTCCCCAGCTGCCAGCATTCCTGTAGATGTTCTTCACTCCCTTTGCATCCCAGCAACTAATTCCCCTTACTGCATGTGATTGCTGGAGCAAGGCCTCTCATGCCAGGCTCAGGAAGGCATTGCATTGGGCTGCAAATGCTTTTGCCGTTTGTTGCACTGAAGGCTGCAGCCACGTCAATGCCACTGAGGGGACAATGCCACATAGGGCTGTAGTAAATGCCTCAAGGTCAATGCTATTTCTCTTGAGAGAAATGCTTCTCTAACAGCAGGCTGCATTTTTAACAGTGCCTGAGCACTGGCAACACTTTACCAGAATTATTATGAGCTACTTTTGGTCTCCTGAATTAAGGACTCTCACTCTGGGAGAACGAGGGGAGCCTTGGCAAAAAAGGGAAGCCTTGGAAATGGAGAATTATAGTAAATCCCTAATACCATAATCATGACTCTTGAAGGAATATACTATTTGCCAGTTTCTTTTGGGAAAAGGTAACACACCAACTGTGATTTTTGTTAGCATATTTGATACGTTGGCTCTTTCACTGGAAATAGAGCAGTGGATGCAGTTCACATGTTCTTGGTTGTTGTGTGCTTCTTTCTCTTTACAGCTGCCTTCAAGAACATCAGAATTAAGAATGGGAAATTGTTAAAATGCAAAGCTTTAAAGCTGTACATAGATCCAGCTCCTCCATAGACACCAAATGAAAGAAACAGTTTGAGGGAACTCGATCTCTGATGCAAGACTTGTAGTACAAATATTACATTGCTAATGGACTAATCCTGTGCACAGACTTACCAAGAACTTATAGTCTGTGGTTTTTCCTGGAAGAAACACTTTCTTTTAAAAAAGATGATAAATAAAACAAAACATAGGTGTAACAGTCAAAGTGATAGGTCTGCAAAATGCAGCTGTGGAGAATCAGCAGTGCTGGGAAGGGAGACTTGGCATTCGGAAGTGAGAAGCACTTGGGTGGTAAGAGACCTTTGGAGGTGGGATGGGGCTGTGTATCAGATAAGAGCTCAGCAGAGGGGTGGCTTCACAAAGAAAGAGAAGAGATCAATGGGGACACACTGATGTGAACCAGAAGTGAGCTGGTGGACTGGCATTTTGGATTAGGAGACATGCAAGATGATGCTGGAAGGTGGGTGGCAATGAAAAACTGGCAAGGACATGGGCAGATAACAAAGGGAGGTGCATGGAAAGGGCTGAGCAAACGCCAGCAGCTTTACATGGGCTGGTGATGACATGAAACCTTCTCCCTATGATAGTGGTTATTTAAGACTTACTGTCAGCTTTCTGGCAGAGCAATACATGTACCTCTACTTCCTGTATGCGCTTTTGCTTCTAGTAGCTTTTAGTTTAAATTAGGATAAGATAACAAACAAAAAGGCTTGTTGCAGTTATTAACACCAGTGCAGACCCCTGACTACTGGTCTCCAGAGAATAGTTAATTCTTGGAAGTTAAATATCATTAAATTTTTATATGAAAAAATTAAAGTGGTGATATAGACTTTTTTTATGGAAAAAACAACAGGAGCAGAGCAAAGTCCCATGATCAAGAACATGAAAGCATCCAAAGATCCCAGAGCTGCAGAGGGGTGCTATAGAAGTTCAAGGGAAAATGTGATCTCCCCTTGAATGTAGGTGAGAGTGCAGGGATAGATAGAAACAAAAAGAGAGCTATATTTTGGAAAAGTTCAGGGTCTGATCTGTTCAACAGCCTACACCTAAGTGGAGAAAACCATGCTGGTTTTAGAATTTGCTGTAGAAATTTGGAAAATATTGTACTTTTAGAAGGATGAGTTTTTTGCTGTTAAGATCAACTTGAATGATATTCTGGAGAGTATAATCACTTTCCTAAAGAAATATGATTTACAACAAAGGCTGTTCTACTGGCAGTGGGCATTTAAAGTTGCTAGTAGCTAAAAAGTACTAGATTTCAGTCCACATGCTTCTGAAACTTTGGGAACACTTTGAGAAGCCTGGGTCTAGAAGAACACCAAAAGCTTGTGGTCCTTGCAAAACTGCATAACTGTTTTCCATTTAATTTTCAGAGATTCTTGTATCAGTTCTGCAGCTGGAGGTATTTGAGAGCTGGAAGCAGTGCATATCCAGCACCTCAATCACAGCCATCACAAAAGCTTACCAGAGACCATAGTGTCTCAGTAAAAGTTGAAAGTAAAAGGAATTAGTATGACGGCATAAATAAATGGTGAAAGCATAAAATGTTGTACTCACCTGTAGAAGCAGATACCAAAATGTATGTTTTTAATAAATCAATGAGTTATTTTCATTCTAAACAAAAGAGAAACTTAAGAGCTTGATTATTTTTCGAAAGTATTAAAGTTGCAGGTGTTGGCACAATTCCTAGGTATGCATGTGGTTTTAGCAAAAGCAAAATCTCACTGCTTTTGAAAGGAAATACACTGCAATTTAGACCATACAGACAGTTTAAATCCTGTGCAGTCGGCCGAAATAATGAACATGTGATTGTAAAGTCAATTGGTTTATGCCACTATTATACCTAGAGCACTTTCTTCTGAAAGGCAAAAAATAAACATGCAGTACTTTGAAACTGTATCAATTTAGTATGATATGGAAATGAGGAAGGAGGTTTTGAGTAATTTATTAGCTGAAATAGTTTTGAGGTGGAGGCTGATCAGTTTATGTATAGTATTAAGCAAGTAATTTCCATGGGACTATCCCAGAGTGCACCTTCCAGTCCTGAATAATGTTTTCTTTGTACTCACCTTTAAAAGGGATATAAAAACCCATGAATTGTAAAATTTATATGTAACACTATATCTGACCTCTGAGACTGTGTATGTCAGGTATCAAAATTAAAAATAAAGAACAAGGCTGATGGACACCTTCTGTCAGAACCAGGGTTCACTGTTTGCCCCTGTCAGTCTTGTTAGAATCATAGAATGGTTTGGGCTGGGAAAGGCTTTAAAGATCATCTAGTTCCAATCCCCCTGCCACAGGCAGGGACATCTTCCACTAAACCAGGCTGCCCAAAGCTCTGTCCAACCTGGCCTTGAGCACTGCCAGGGAAGTTGAACACTCCTTGAACACTTGAAGTTGTTGAAGGTGCATTATGTGGACAAGAGATATGGTCAAGAAAAGCAACCCTGGTGCTTAATAAGGATGCATTGGTCTCTGACCTGCCTGGGTGGCTCAGAGCTGTTGTACTGAAAGGAGGGCACCACGTGGGAAAGAAAGAAGCCTTTCTGCTTCCAGGTCCTCTGTACACTCAGGTGTGCTGTCAAACTTCAGACACCAGTTGAAAGGCACTGGGACACCTCCAATCCACCAGCCATTGACTGCCAAGTGACAATATCTGCTCAGAAGCAGGCAAACCATCACATTGTCTCTAAATGCACCCAAGTTTACCACTGCCTTGTGGAGTGGGGTTGAAGAAATTCAATGGGGATCAGTTCTCCTGAGAGAGGACCCAAAGAAAGTTCATTTCACTGACAGCATCATCCAGATCCACCTGGCAAACTGGGACAGGAAGGCTACAGGCTTGTTGGCCATCTCTGGGTGAAGATAAATGGAGGAGGTGAGAACAAAGCCATCATATGTATGTATCACAAAAGGTGGTGCTCATCTGAATACCTAGATAAAAATTGCCACAAGGCAGAGTCTGATACCAGTGGAGAATCTCAGGGGTTTTGTTGGTTCAGTTTAGTTTTGAGTGGGAGGAATTAAGAAAAGATGAGAATTTTTAAGAGTGGAAGATAATTTCCATTAAAATGATTTCACATGAGAAAATTCTAAGGAATAGTCTGAGAAAAAGTAGCAGAATAAGATATGGACTCAAAAAAGCAAACTAAGAAACTATGAAATTGGTGGGAAGAATTACAAAACAAAGTTAACAGCTCAAAATACAAGTGCTGAAGACTGGCAGCTATTAAGAGAGATTAAGTAAAAAGCAAAGTCTCAAGCTGTACCATTGCAAAAGAAAAAATAGTAGAATTAGAAACAGAGAAATGCAATTGTCTCAGGAGTTCTTAAAAGACTACTTAAAAACAAATAGATATCCTGTAAAATAAGGAAAAGAAGAGCAGAGGAATAGTAAAAGTTGTGTGCACAAGATGTAGAGTTGAAATCAAAGAGGATAAGGTGAAAAGTGAGGTGCAGACTGCAGGGAAATAAAAGAAATCAAAAAAGAGGTGCTAACTGAATTAAAAGAAAGTCAAGGTCTACCACACACACAAAAAAAAAAAAAAAAAAGGAGAGAAAAGGAAAATAATTCATGCAAAAATGCAGAAATATTACATACTTTCTTGGCCTCAGCTTTGTGAAAAAGAGTTAACTACAATCACTGGACTACCAGCTTTCACCTAAGGAGGTGAAACAGGAAGAGAAAAGAAGACAGAGAGAACTAGTTTTGAGAAAGATATATTCAAGCTGTCTGATGAAGACAAATGCAAGAGGGAAAACAAAAAACCTACCTCTAGAAAGCAGAAAAGAGATGAACCCAGGAAAACACAAACCCACCAGCTCAACTTCTATCCACTCAAAGAATGGATCTAGAGGATAACAAGGAGTAAAAACAGCCAGAACAGACTTGTAAATAATGCATCCCATCAAAGCAGGCTACTTCTTTTCTTCGGCAGAGTAACCAGCCTTGTGGCTGAAGGAAGTTGGTATAATTCATTTTGATTTTAGTGAGGCTCTTGATGCTATTTCATTTGAGGTTCTTGTAACTACAGTAGACAAACATCCTGCAGATGCAATCACGAAAAATGGGTACATGGAGGACTGATGGAGCTCTTTTCATAAGGGTTAACCAAGAATGCACTACCACTCTTCAAGGGCATTGAAGTGTGGACATATGGGGTCAGAGCCTTTAGCAGTTTCAAGATTGTGCTTAGTAGTTGGGATGGTGAAATAAAGCAGATGATCATCAAGTTTGAGAATGACACCAACCTGAGGAAAGCAAAAGTGCAAGGAAGGACAGGAATGTAAAGCGGTTTTCACTGAGATGAAACTCAATAAAATCAAGTACAAAGTGCTAAAGTTAGGCAGATGACTTTCATGTATAATGGGACATACCTGGCTGAGCGTCAGTACTGCAAGAAGGAACCATACATAGCTATCAGATTAAGTGATGGACAAAATTGGAAATTTTATTCAGGACTTTATTAACAAAAATTATTTGTAAGATTTGATCTAGTAGAATGATAGGGGAATGAGAAAGAGTTTAGAAGAATCCTCCAAGAATGTAAAGAGGTTTACAGAGCAAATATATGCAGGAAAGAGGAAGGAAATTAGATCACTTTGTCTAGAAAATGGAAATTTGAGCAGATAAATGAATGGGAAAACAGTACATAATGATGTTATAAGTGCTGGAAAGGGAAAATAATAGGCACAAATACAGGCTGGGTGGAAAATGGATTGAGAACAGCCCTGAGCAGAAGGACTTGGGGGTGTTCATTGACAAGAAGCTCAGCATGACCCAGCAGTGTGTGCTCGCAGCCCAGAAACCAGCCATGTGCCAAGCTGCATCAAAAGGAGCACAGCCAGCAGGTTGAGGGAGGTGTTTCTGTCCCTGTTCAAGGCCAGGCTGGATGGCGCTTTGAGTAACCTGATCTAGTGGAAGGTGACCCTGCTCATGGCAGGGGGGTTGGAACTAGATGATCTGTAAGGTCCCTTCCAACCCCAACCATTATATGAAAGGTATGCTCGGGTGTTCTCCTTCACAGCACAGCAGAAATCAATTTACTGTTCAGAAAGACTTAGGATCGATATTGGTAAAAGACTTCTAGCAGGATGATGAAGGATTGGGCACAAGCTAATGAGAGAATTTATTGGAAGTTCTGCTCTGTAGATTTTAAAAACATATTAGCTAAAATATGTGTTTGAGGTTGGCAAAGGTAAAGTCAGTCCTGCCTCAAAGTAGACTGCAGTGGACCTAGGAGTCTTCTGCTGACTGAATTTTCTACAACTGCCCTGCATTTCTGGTGATTTCATCAGTCTCTCCCTCCAGACAAGCCATCTGCAATTTGTCTCTCTCTTTACTGTCTTCTCCAGGTTTCCCAGGTTCAGTGCCTCCCATTGCTCCAGGAAACCAAGAAAGAAATTGGTGTCTGTTAATGAGAAAAGCTATGGGAGGAGGTGCACAACTGGCATCACTGTCCTGGGCATTTTCAGGTCTGTGCAATTACCCCCTCCAGGCCTGCAAAGGGTGCAGTATCCTCCTGCATAACAGCTGAATTGATGTAAATACATGAATAATTATGTACATTCATTATCTCTGCTTATCTTTGTTTCTTCAAGGAAATTGGAAGGTACATTAATGCTGCAGGTGGCAGGGGGAACTATGAACAACTAGCGTCAATAGGAGAGGAGTGCTTGCCTTTTCCATTCACCAGCCCTGGGGGCTACAGGAACTTAGAGCCTTACAAGCCTGCAGGAAGGATACCCTCTGACAGAGAGAAAAGCACTGGAGTTAGAAACAGTGGAGAAGCCTGAAAGTTATCTGTCAGGGCTGAAATTATGGTGCCAGTACTAAAGTTTTGAATACTGAGTAATTTGAAGTCAAGTTTTCTGCAGTCAGTGAGTGATAAAAATAATTTCAAAAAGGTGCATCCTTGAATACTCTAAGGACTGACCGACGACACCTTTTAATGCATTGATTAATATAATTTCCTTATTTCCTTTTACTATTCTTCTCACAGCAACAGGATGTAGAGGGGAGGACAGTCCATAGGTGTCTTTTATGACTATCCCACTGCAGTAGTATCTTAGATCTTTGCACTAGAACAGCTGAGAGTGTGCACACTCATACCATCAGGAAAACATTTCTCTTGTGTTTAAAAAAAATGGTTCTAAGAGATTCAACAGCAAAATGCTTTACTGCAGTAATAAGGCTGTATGCCCTTTTACGGTATACTTTTAAGAACAACTCAAACAGTTGGCATCTGAGAAATAGAAACACAGCTGTAGAGGACACACTGTTGAAACCTTAACTCAGATAATATGCTGTCCCAGCATATCCACGGAAGGCACATTTGTACTTTCCATGGGTCAGGGTTGAACAGGATCTACCCCTGTTTGCCTTGCACCCTTCAAAATGTCTGCCTGTGTTAACAGCATTAGTTCTTGATCCCATTGATCTTGTACATATTATGCCACACTGTAACTATATTTCCCATCAGTAAACCCATAAAGTAGTTTTAAGTCATTCTCACTGGGTACAGCTGGCCTTACAGGATAGGAAGGAAGCAGAGTAAAGGCAGCGTGGCTGTGCATTGCAGTGTTGTATTTCTCAATTTTCCAATAGTCTGAGTGTTGCTGAGGTCAGTATTCTAGAAGGACAAAAATTACCACTGGGCACTGACTAACTCAGAAGGAATTTATGAAACAAATTAATTGCCTCTGAAATAATGGAAATTAAATATCATAGACCCAAAATGAATATTCGCAGGACCTGCACACTCTGTGATGCATTGCAGACTTTCAGTGCTATGGCTAAGCTGACATGCTTTATTTCACAGTGACAGAAGAGGCTCAACTCAAATTGGCTTTGTACTATTGGTATTACTTGCAGGCAGATGTCCTGTCATCTCAGACAAAGAGTCAGAGTTTAACACATGCTCATCGCACATGCCATAAGATTTCTGTCACCTTAAAATAATACATCAGTGATTCTCTTCAGGTGTATTTCATGACTGAATTTGCAATAACAAAAGGGCTGGTACCTTTGCAATAACAAAGGACTGGAGGCCTTGTCATGAGAACACTGTAAGACTCCCCTTTAATGATACATGGGTCCCACTAGGCAAGCAGGTCTTGGTGTTAGAATGGAAGCAGAGAGTGCTTGAAAGTTGTCCTGGGTTCAGCAGTAGCAGTCATTTTTCTCCTTCTTAGGAACTGGTGCAGTGCTGTGTTTTTGACTTTTGGCCCAGGAACAGCTCTGTTAACACTGACTCTTTCGGTTGTTCCTCAGTAATGTTTGACCAGGGACTTTCTGAGGCTCATACTCTGACAGGGAGGAGGGGAAGCCGTGAGGAAGCAGAGACAGGACATCTGACCCAAACTGACCAAAGAGGTATTCCATAACACAGCACTTCATGCCCACTATATAAACTGGGGGCAGTTACCCAGAAGGGTTGGATCACTGCTCGGTCGGGCTGGGTATCTGTTGGCGGGTGATGAGCGGTTGTATTCTCTTCCCTTGTTGTTTCCCTCATCATTATTACTGTTGGTGGTAGCAGCAGTGGTTTGTGTTATACCTCAGTTACTGGACTGCTCTTATCTCAACCCGTGGGAGTTACATTCTTTCAATTCTTCCTCCCCATCCCTCTGGGAGATGGGGGAGGAAGGGAAGGGAGTGAGCAAGTAGCTGTGTGGTTTCTGGGTTGCCGGCTGGGCTTAAATCACAACAAAAGTTAATGTGGGAAGCAGATCTCAGAGCATTCCTGTGATTTTCTGCCTTAGATAAAGAAAAATAGTGTCCTTCTTCCCTGGACTTCAGAGGAATGCTAGCCAAGTGACTGACGGCACCCGTAAAATCTGGGACTCAAACCCCACATTTTGGCAGAAGTCTTAAGGAGCACATGTATTTTCTTCAAAGGAAGAGGAGTCCTCAATATGCTGAATTCTCTTTCTCCCAGCCTCTGCTTCTGGAGTGTTCATTGCACTTGGAAACTTGTGCTGTCAAATTTAACTTGCTAAAACATTTGAAAAGCTAGTTTTAAGCTCAGGCACATAAGCTGTCCTGCCAGAAGTGGTGCATTTGATGTTAGATGGAATAGTATTCAACAGCATAAGTGCTGAATTCACAAAATCCTCAGCCAAGGCTCCTGTAGAATGGCAATGAGATGAGATAAGACATGTGCGCCTTCTGCAAGGAGGGTGTTGGCTGACATAATTGCATTGTGTTGGTGTTTGCAGCTCTGACAGAAATTGGAGCTGAATATCCCCAGTTCTCCCATTTGGATTTTGTACAATGTAGGACAGTGCGTAGCACAGTGAACAAAGAACTGGTCTTTTTCAAAAGCAGGTGGTAAGAGGTCTCAGAGAGTCCCAGCAAGTGTGTAACAAGCAGTTCAGCCATGAGAAATGCACATGCAAAAAAATTGATGTGACTGACATCTCCAAAATCTCATTTGCTTCCACTCCTGTAAATGGAACTTTTTTTCCCTTGGAACCTAAAAGAAAGCATGCGATTTTTAGAAATAATATCCATAGAAGAAAAAGCTTAAGTGGAGTAGAAAACACCTAAGTTCTCAAAGCTTTACTTGAGAGATATTAAACTACAGGGGCTGCTCAAAACTTCTCTTCTAAAACTACTGAAGTTATTAGAGACAAAGCAACAAGGGAATCTTGTGGCTGGTATCTACTACAGGCCACCCAATCAAGGAGAGCCTACTGATGAAGTTTTCTCACTCGAGCCACAAGAGTATGAGGACCTGCATTGCACTTGCAAGTTCTCATCCTCCTGGGGAACTTCAATCACCCCTGTATCTGCAGGAAATTTAGCACAGCAAGCTGTAGGCAATCCAGGGCACTTCTGGAATGCATTGAGGATAACTTCTGGAATGCATTGAGGATAACTTCTTAAACCAGGTAATACAGAACCCTACTGGAGGGGATGTGATACTGGACCTGTTGGTCAACAGCACAGGTGAGTTAATTGGTGATGTCTGAAATTGGAGGCAGCCTGGGCTGCACTGATCATACGCTTGTTAAGTTCATAGTCCTGAGGGAAGTGAAACAGCAATGAGTATAGGCAAGATCCTGAATTTTAGGAAAGCCTATTAAACTAAATTCCAGCTCTTTAAGGAGCTAGTCAATAGGACTCTCTGGGAAACTGCCCTCAGGGACAAGGGGACAGAACAGAGCTGGCAGATCTTTAAGGATGCTTTCCGTACAGCATGATAACTTGCAATCCCACATGTAAGAAATAGGGTAAGGTAGGCAACTTCAGGCACTGAAAATCCAATTTCTTTGGAGGGTATGTAGATTAGGATTTTTCTAGACTTGGTTACATTTTGAGCTTATTTCCTCAGAGGAGCCAAAGCCTTAGAAACCGTCCTCACAACATTTCAAAACCCCCAAATCAGCATTTCAGTGAAAAGAATGTCTGCATTTTTCTCCACCTACAGGAAGAAAAAGTTGGGTTTTTTTCTCATCCTTACTTTTTGACTTGGCTGAACTTCCTTTGCTGACATTTCCACATTTAAAATCCTTCAATATTTCTAGCAACAATCCAGTGCCTAAAATTTTGTGAGAAAGATGAGATGAAATTTTTCCATTCCCTCTGGAGAAAGAAAAATAATTTGAGATGAGCTGAATGATGAACAATATTCAACTTCATAGCTACATGTGTGGGGAGCAGCTTCACAACCAGAGCCCCCTTCAGGGTATTTTGGCTTGTGCTTACCCATCATGAAATGGCTTGGTGGTGTTTCACTCGCTGAAGAGTGAGCTTGGCACTGACTTTTCAGCACTGACATGCCATAGCGTGGGAGGTTTCCAGGAGTAATGTGCCATTTGCTGGGATAAAAGTACACCACATGTTGCAGAATATTGTTCCCTGTTTCATTTGTCTTAGTCTTCCACTTGGTGCTTTTAAAGGCATTTAAATGCATCCATTTTCTAGAATGCAAAAATATTACTAATAGATCAACTACTTGCATAATAATACCAACAGTAATAGTGCTGTTTGTGTGAAATCAGCATGTTCTCATGGCTTTGATCACATTGAACAATTGTCTGCCTTACCCGCTGCTGGCCGGCTGTGCAACATCTTGAAAGGAGGAGAAAGCACATAGGTTTCCTCTCTGAGTTCCCTTGCTGGCCTCATTGTGCCCAGTACTGCGCACGATGTGAGTAACAGTCTCTTGAGAAAAAACGGGCTCCAGAGAGGCCATTAGGCACAGAGGTATGGGGGTTTTGGCTACAGCCACACAAGAAGTCCTGAATCATGTAGACAAATTCCACCTTTCCACATAGAGGTAGGAATTATTACACCCAGCCATGCTATTGAAAACTAAGGTGTTTAGACAAGGTTAATTGCCTTAACTCCTCTGTAGCCAGCAGAGAGAAAGAAATTTCCTGAAGGGGTTTTGTTTCATCCTGAGTCAGGTAGGTGGGAAAAGCAGGATGATTCATCTTTGAGGCTTGCCTCTCTGTTTATTCACTATGGAGGGAGCTAAGAGGTACTCAATCTTGTGAACTGCATGAGACAAGTTACACTCAAAATGCCTGTGGCAAGCCATGTTGTTACCAGAGGAGTTGGGGCCTTGGAGCAAACCATGTTTATAGACTTTTGGAGTGCAGCACTGGGATTTCATCAGCTGCACTTGGAGACAGAAGGTCCTGGCTCTCCCTGTGTTCATCTTCCCTGGCTGGGTTTCAAGGCAGCAGGAGCTGCTGGTACTGGGTTCCTTCAGAAAATCATCTCCCAAATAGTATGTTTGCATTAGTCAAGAGAATACTAGGCAGTCTGTAGCTTATTTAACTTTAAGACTGTGTTCTCTTAATGTTTATCTTGTTATAACTGGTTAATGGCTATTCGGAATAAAAAACAAGGTAAAGAAACAGGAAAATAAGTAGAACACACAGGTACATGGGCCTGGGAAAGCTGGTTGATGGGCCATTTAATGAACTACCCAAGTGCAACCTTGAAGAGGCAGAGGTTCAGGGACAACTTTGTGAAGGTAAGAAAACCAAGGTTGCCTTGTGTCTTCTGGGAAACAGCAATCTTACGAGTTGAAAGGGATTGTGAGACTCTAAAACTTACTACGCAGGATTTAAAGAAAACCAAAGGGAGACATCAATGTGGACAGGGAAAGAATGAGGATGAAGAAAAAAGGGTTAAGATAACCACTGGATAACCATGTGTAATCAGACCACAGGTCTGGGGTCAAGATGTCAGGGTCCTGTGATTGCAGGATGTGTGCTTCTTTGAATGGTTCAGCTTTCAATTACCGTCTGCAGTCTTTTCCTCTGACAAGACACCTAGCAACATGTGCATTTCTCACTAGGGCATCATGCCAGTTTTCCCCCGAGTAATAGGTATCCAGTCTCTCTCTATTGCCAGGGTGAGTTTGCCTATTCTCCCCCATTCCCAATGCTCCCAGTTTTGAGGAAAAAGCCTAATTAGTCTGTGGCAGTCACAAGGATACCACCGTTTTGGGTCATGGGATTAGACTATATTTTAGCCTTCTTCTGATCTAGACATCCAGCTGCTTCCATCTGATCGTCTTCCTCCATTAATATTTCCATAAAAGGAATGCACTGATGTCACACTGGGAGAATTTCACCCATTTTTTATGGGGACACACTCCCCTGAAAACTGGGATACTTTGGAGAAGAGCTAGAAAGAATGGCTACAGCTGCACACCAGGCTTAAATCATTGGCAGAAAAATTCATTGTCCCAGAAGAGTTCTTCCTCATGTTGTTCCAGTTTGCCCATGGGGGATTTGTAAGCGGTAGCAACTGTTTGCATGAAAGACTTCAAGGCATGAAATGAAGGTTTTTAATTTCCATTTTAAAAGTTGGGCAACACTTTCACACAAAGGGTGGTTGTTTTATTAAACATAGCCTCAGATAAGCTGTTTAGATTTTTCTCTGTAGTCAGCAGGACTCTGCTCAATTAGTAGTACTACAGGCTACCTAATCTATGGCAATAATAAAACACCAGAAGAGATTACTATTAGTTTTTGAATTATGCAAGGAACAAACAACAGCTGCTTAATTTTCCATTTGGTTCCACAAGAATTACCACAGAGCCTAAAAGACTGACAGAAATATCCACCAGAGTCAAGTGAAGTTCAATACTTTTGGGAGCTTATTGTGTTTAATAATAAAAACAGTGTATTTCTCTCGTTTACCAGTCTGATTCTGTCCTATAGTTGCTATTATTGATCTCATCTTATAACAGGTTCTGTAACTATTTCTTTTCTGCATTTATTTATTCCTCAACCATAGCAGAGGTGCTTCCAATATTCCGTCTTCTCAGAAAAAGACCATTTTTTTCGCTCTGACTTCAAGCTAGAGGGTGAGTATCCGGGAGCTGCTTTTCCAAACGTTGTTTCCCAGGTGATTCCTCAAGCCTTGGTTCATCCAGGACCTTTGGTATTATGAAGTATTTTTTCAGAAAATTTCAGAACCAATGCCTTGTTCACATTTGTATCTTTCACCATTACCCAATGTGTTTATCTTCTAGTTTCAGTAGCTTCTTGAAAGAGGAATTTGGGATAAAAATATCTAAGTGAAGAACACAGAGTACACCACTTTCCCTTGTCATGTATTTTGTGTAAATAGTAGTTCTTGATTTGATAGTCTCATCATTACAAGAAGCAACTGAATAAAAAAACCCTAAGGTGTCATTTTAAACAACAGTGTAAATTCCAGGACCTTGCATTTGAAAAAGGACAAAGGAAGAGCACTAAAACATATCTTTCAGAGAACAGAGCTGCGACTACAGCTGTTATCTTATTTTTTCCCTGACTTGTCAATAATTCTCATATTGTCTGTATCTTTTACTACTAAATTGAGCAAAGAAATAGATGATATTTCTTTAATGTCTCTAGTAGATTTGTTGTAAGAGATTTATTGGATTGGGTTCTATAAGAAACATTTGAGCTGCAGTTACATGGTAAAACAGTTCAGGTTGGAAGGGCCATTTGGGGATCGCGTGGTACAACTCCCTGCTGAAAGGAGAACTCGCTGCTCGCTTACAGTTGTGTCCGGCTGTTCAGCACCTTGTCAGCCTAACTTTTGAATTTCCAAGGGTGGAAACCCAACAGGTCCCTGCGCAGCCCAGACCTGTGCTCCACCACCCTCACAGGGACATATTTTTCTTACATCTGGTTGTAATTTCCCTTGCTACAACCTATGTCCATCACCTCTTGTCTTCCTGCTATGCATCCAGAGAAAAGCCTGGTTCTGTTTTCTTTAAAACCTCAATGCCAGTAGATAATGATGGCAGTCAGATGCTCCCTAAGCCTCCTTTTTTCAATGCTAAACACACCCATTTCCCTCAGCTGAAGAACTTGTTCAGACTTTGTACTTCCTGATGGTGGTGCAAGGGGTTGGAAGTACAAAAGAAAAACATTTCTGCTGTAATAGTGTTGTTTATCTTACAATCCTAAATGTAACAGTTTGCTCTCTTAGCTAGATAGCTTGCTAATGACTGGCAAATAATTTCAGAAAATGCTACATCAGATCCCACTCTAGTTTGAGAATACAAAGTTACTCTCATAACCAAAACAGTGCAGTCCATCTCTCTCCTTCATGTGAGTTTCTCTTTCTATTTCACTTTTCTGTTTTTATTTCATAATTTATGTGAACTATACCCAGAAGAATGGGTGCAATTTCTGTAATGCCCCACTGGCTGTAGTTTGAGGAATTCTCCCTTTCCAATGGAGGAAGGACACCCAATTCCCAGGGCAGCTCTTGGCAAATGTGCCTCTCCTGTAATACATTTTGTTACTAATGAAGAACAATATGTCCCATCTACTTGCCATCATAAAGACATTAGCAGCTATACAAAAACAGGAATAGGTAGGGAACAATTAGAAAGCTTTATCTCTAAATAAAAAACTGCTGCAGAACCGTCATTTAAATTTGAATTGTGACTGTGCAGAGATGAGCTAGCCCATGTTTGTGGGTAGCGGTAATATCTTTTATTAGATCATCTAGTACATTTGCAATCTGCAGTATTGTTTTTAAACCCGGATCATGGAAGTTAGTATCTCATACAGACTGGCACATACTGTCCAGCATGATTATCACTTTAAACAAGACAAATCGCTCTGCATTCAAATGAGATCTTACCATTTTCCTAAATTCATCACGTAGCAGGACAAAATGGTTCATAGAATTGTTGAGGTTGGAAGGGACCTCTCTGAATATCATGCATTCAACACCATTGGTAAAGCAGGATCAGCTAGAGGACTTTGTCCAGTCACTGTCTGAATATCTCCAGGGATGGAGACTCCACAATCTCTCTGGGCAAACACTGCCAGTGTTTTGCCACAATCAGAGTAACAGTGTTAAGATGAAATTCCATGGATTTTAATTTATGCCCACTGCCTCTTGTCCCACCACTGGGCATTGGCCAGAAAATATTCTTCATTCCCTATCTTCTCCAGGCTGAACAGTTCCAGATCTTTAATCATGAAACATCCTTCAGTCCTTTCATCACCTTTTGACTTTTCACTAGGATCATAGAATCATAGAATGGTTTGGGTTGGAAAGGACCTTAAGATCATTTAGTTCCAACCCCCTGCCATGGGCAGGGACACCTCACACAACCATATCACCCAAGGTTCTGACCAACCTGGCCTTGAACACCACCAGTGATGGAGCATTCACAACTTCCCTGGGGAACCCATTCCAGTGCCTCACCACCCTTACACTAAAGAATTTCTTCATCATATCCAATCTAAACTTCCTCTGTTTAAGCCTGAACCCGTTACTCCTTGTCTTATCACTGCAGACCCGAATGAAGAGTCCCTCCCCAGCATCCCTAAAGGCCACCTTCAGATACTGGAAGGCTGCTATGAGGTCTCCATGCAGCCTTCTCTTCTCCAGGCTCAACAGCCCCAACTTTCTC
>JANRGW010026782.1:0-13314 GCA_024733675.1 Psilopsiagon aymara | reverse complement strand
CCCGGCTCCCCCTCCTCCCTGGCAGAGCATGAGGCTCCAAAAGTCCTTGGCCAGATCAAACATCACTAAGCCATAACCAGAAACATTGGTGTTATCAGCACTGTTCTCGGGCCACAAGTCAAAAATAGTGCTGCACCAGCGACCAAGAAGGGGAAAAATGACTGCTACTGCTGAACCCATGACAACACATTATTTCACACAGTATCTTGTCTTCTGCTTGGAAATAAAAGAAACTTATGTTTCACATTTACACACTGCTACTTGAAAGGCATAACAGGCACTGAACTTTATTAATAAACTGAATTTCATTGCAGAAAAAGCAGTCATACATATTTCTATTTCAACCTTTCATTTTTACACTCCTTCCTAAATGTCCTACTTGAGAAGATTTTTTCAAATTATTTAACTTCTTGGTGATTAATATTATTTCTTTGTTTGAACATAAAAGTGATTCCATTCCAAGGAAATGCTAGAAAAATATTTTTAACATAAATATATGAAGATTTTTTTCCTTCATAATCACCTGTGCTGCTCATTCTGGTAAACAATAATTTGGTTTGGAAATTGCCCTGAACAGGCAGCTATTCCTGAACTTCTGTATGAGAAAACTGGTTTTACTTTGACCTGTTCAGGTATTTTGGGGAATTAGATATTGAATATATATTGTAAATTCCGTCACCAACCTCAGAAAGTGTGCAGATGAGACTGCTGAGCTGGTGAAGTTTAAAGTTCAGACTATTCTGTAAACTGCCTTGGCCCTGTGGAAGAAGAATTTGCATTAGCATCTAGCCAAATGCTACATGTCTTTTGGTGCACAGAAACCCCATAGAAGCGTAACTAGAAAAATACATTTTTTAATGTCTTTAAAAGAACATGTAAATAAGGACATTGAGTTAAAACTCGTATGAAAGACCATTTACTATAATGTATGTACATCACAGGTTTGGTGTCTGCAGTAATGGTTTGAAAGTGCTGTCTGTAGAAGAAAAGTAGCCTGCTCCCTTTGAGGCCTGAAATTCCTAAGAGGGTCCCAGTCATGACGTCCAGAGTGTGAGATAATTTCATTCCTGAGATGGTATAAATAAAGATGAGCCATTGGCTTTACCTTCACGAGTCACTGGTATTGGGTGGCTACCTATGAATCAATGACATAGAGGTAGAAATGCCTTTCATTTCACCAATACTTTCCATCTGATTCCTGTCTTTCACACTCTGCTAAATTCCAAATGATAGCCTTTGTGTCATAATGTTTACAATAATGTGGAGATTAGGTAAGAGCAACTGATGTCATCTACCCAGACTCGTGTAAGGCATTTGACACTGTCCCGCACAACATCCTACTCTCTAAATTAGAGAGGCATGTATAAAGAATTGGCCAAATGGTCACACTCAACAGTTGTGGTCAATGGCTCTGTAATGGTCCCTCTAGTTCTGATAATGGTTCTTCATCTTCCTTCACTAAACAAATTGGTTTTCACAGGTTGTTTTTAGGTTCAGTTGTAACATCCATTGCTGGGGTCTGAGTGGATGTCATGTTTGCTGTTGGGGTTTGAGTAGTTGCAGTACGGGTCATAGGAATTAAAAGAGCTGGAGTGCTTGTCACTGAAATTTGAATAGCCACCATACTTGCCACTGGGGTTTGAGTGGCTGCAGTGCTTGTTATGGGAGTAAAAATGACTGTGGTGCCTGTTGATGGAGTTTGAGTAGCTGTGGTGCTGGTCGGCAGAATTTGAGTAGCTATAGTGCTTATAATGTCTGTTGCAAGGGTTTGAGCAGCTTAGTTCTTGCCACCAGGATTTGTGTTGCAGTGGTTGAAGTAGCCGAAAACCTTGTCATAAGAGCCTCTCTTCTTCTCATTCAAGCCAGAGTGCTTCTCATGAGGGTTGGAGTAGCCATCTAGCTGTTTAAGCAAGATCTGAACCATATTCAACAACTTACTGAGTCCTAGCAATAGGGTCAGGCTGGTTTCAGCATTCCAAAGATATAAAAAAATTCTCAGAATTCTCAAATGTTGCTGTAAATAGCCTCGTAGGGGAGATATGGTGGAATTTCTCCTCCATTGGTTGGCTCTCTGAGGAGAAAAAGCAGGAGGTGTGATTATTAATGGTTCCTATTAGATAGCTCTCAAAGTATAGGGCAATGCTGAGTACACATACCAGATCAGTCTCGACTGGCAATTCTATTACATCATAAGCCACTATTATCAAGTACAACAAAACAAGAACCTTAGCCCAGGCCTAGAAGGCAATAAACATCAAAACAGGAACTGCATACTGAAGGCAAGATATGACATAATGCCACTCAGACAAAGTGCAACAACTGAGAGCAAATAGATCAACATTTGTTCTAGCAAATCTCAGAGTGACTAGTGACTATTAAACCAAAACAATGAATGTTTATAATGAATTTGTTTTGACACAGTCTAGTCAGATCTATCATTATCACAACCATTAGTGCCCCACATTGGGCACCAAAAAGGACTGGTGTGGTTTAACCCCAGCCAGTAACTCAGAACCATGAAGCCACTACCTTAGCATTTCCCTGCTTCCTCCCCCTGGTCAGGATGGGAGGTGTGTCAAACTGAATGTATTTAAGGTTCCTTACAACCCAAATCATTCTATGTTTATATGATTCTTTCTCTTTTTTTGCTGTTGCTATTTTTGGTGTTAAATTAGTAACAGTTGTTACTGTTATAATAAGTAGTAGTAGCTTAGAAGGTTTTCTGGAGGATAAGTCTTACTGTTCAAGTCATCGGTGAAATTGATTAAAGCTCTATATTGATTTCAACTGCACATATTCAAGCTTTATATGAATTATTCTCAGCTGCAGTGTTATTTATTCTTATTTGAAGCCTCAAGGTATTGTACTCACCAAGCTTTGTGTAAAGGAATGATTGTATTTGACACTCTTTTCTAAGTAGAGTGCAAAAGTGAACCATTAGTAAATTAATTATTAGTAACAATACATGAATTTTTCCGTTTTATATGAGATTTGTAGTAGTGGCTGTTAGCACTTGACAATTACTTACCGCAATTCCTGGTAATTAAATACTACTTCATTTCCTGTACTCAGTAATATAGTTTTATATTTATGAATGACAACTTTCCCCGGAAATGTATTGGTTCTGTAATTAAAATTAATAAGTATTGGTGTCAGTTATTTGGTAATTCTTAAGAAACAAGGAAAAAAATAAGGGATATATATTAAGTAACAACAAACACATCATTACACATACATAGTGTGCCAGGTCACAATTAATAGCTGCTTAGGTATTAAAGCTTCCAAGAGCTGACCATTCTTTGCAGTTTAACTGTGCCACTTCTGTCTCTGTAACAGTACACCTGATCCAGCAGGGCTTTGCAAGGCATCTGTTTTTGCAAATGTTGTCTTTTGGATGGTAGTTTATGTCCAGACTTAGTATCTTAGCAACTTATAGTCATTAAAGATCCTAATTCTACTAGAGGGGTAAGTATATTAATTACTGTTTGAAATATCTCATTTTACCCACCCTGAATTTCCACCCTTGGCTGGCTAGAATCTCCTTGCTTCCTTGTGAGGCTGCACCACTGAGCAACTGCTGCTCTCCACAGGGTTCTGAGCCATCCGTTCTTTAAAATCTCTGAGATATACTAGAACAAAACAGTTTGATAAACGTGTCTGTCTTGACCCCTTTCCAGAGAGAAAAGAAATGATTTTCTGTTTTATACAAGGAAATCAGATTGTGATCCAGAAAAACTGAGCATGAAATTCTGCTAAGAAGCTGTTGTAAGAGCTCAGATGAGTACTGTGCATGCTTTAGATAAATTCCTCCTCCAGAGGCAGAGAATGTGCAGCCTTTACCCAAATACGTAAGTAAACCACGAGAGAATTTCAGTAAGTTTATTTCTGAGTGTGGGGTTTTAATTATGGGCAGATGGGGTATGGGAGAATCAGTTGGAATATCACAGCAAAAAGGTTTATTACCTATCTTTATATTTGCAAAGTGCACACTTGTTTGTGTTTGTCTTCATTACTACATAAGAACATACACAGGATCTCTTTTATTACTCTGTGGCAGGTTGACCTTGGCTGGATGCCAGGTGCCCCATCAAAGATGCTCTGTCACTCCCTCTCCTCAGCTGGACAAGAGAGACAAAATGTAAAAATAGTGGGTCAAGATGAGGACATACAGGTCACTCAATGATTATTGTCACTGTCAAAACAGACTCAACTCAGGAAAACTAATTTTAGTTTATTACCAATCAAATCAGAGTAGGAAACTAAGAAATAGACCCTAATCTTAATGCACCTTCTCCACACTCCTCCCTTCTTCATGGGTTCAACTCCACTCCCAAATTCTCTACTTCCAACCCCCCGAGCAGCACAGGGTGATGGGGAATGGCGGTTGCAGTCAGCTCTTTACACATTGTCTCTGCTGCTCCTTCCTTCTCACACTCTTCCCCTGATCCAGCTGGGGGTCCCTCCCGTGGGAGACAGACCTCCAAACTTTTCCAGGGTGGATCCCTTCCATATGTGCAGTCCTTAAGGAACAGACTGCTCCAGTGTGGGCCCCTTCAATGGGTGCAGTCATTCAGGAACAGACTACTCCAGCATGGGTCCTTCCCATGGGTGCAGTCCTTCAGGAACAGGCTCTTCCAGTGTGGATCTCCTGCAGGGTCACAAGCCCTGCAGCAAACCCACTCCAGTGTGGGCTTCCCTCTCCATGGGGCCACAGGTCCTGCCAGGAGCCTGCTCCAGTGCAGGCTTCCCATGGGATCACAACTTTCTTTGAGCACTCACCTGCTCTGGCATGGTGCCCTCCATGGCTGCAGGTGGAATCTGCTCCACCATGGCCCATTATGGGCAGCAGGGGCACAGCTGCCTCACCATGGGCTGGAGAGGGGAATCTGCTCCTGTGCTTGAGCACCTCTTGCCCTCCTTCTTCACTGACCTTGATGACCACGGAGATATTTCTCACATATTTTCACTTCTCTCTTTCAGTTGCTGATACACAGCAGGTTTTTCCCCTTCCCAAATATGTTATCCCAGAGATGCTACCATTGTCACTGGTGGGCTCAGTTTTGGCCAGCTGCAGGTCAATCTTGGAGCCAGTTGGCTTTAGCTCTTTTGGACACAGGGCAAGCTTCTAGCAGCTTCTCACAGAAGCCACACCTGTAGCTCACCCTGCCTATTACCAGAAATCTGCCTTGTAGACTCAACCCATACCCTCGTCATTCCTGATGCCTGGTATTCAAGTAGTCCAGAAACAGGCAAGGTTATGACAAACAGGCTCTGCCCTCTTTCCATTTTTCATGACCAGTGTGACTTTGTAGCCTAGTCTTTTGGGGGATGGCTGTATCTAGTGAATTGGATTTTTTAAGGAGATCTTTATAAGTGAAAAAAATGGCTTTTGTCTATAGTGTCATATGCAGCTAAGTGCACTGCTGGTACAACCAAAGAAATTTTCTCTTGCTAGAACTAAGACTGAAAGCAGGGAAATGTCAAAAGCACCCCACTTGCAAAGTGGCTGCAAGGTTCCCTAGCAGTTAGCCTACATGCCTGCATTGTATATACAGAGGACTAGATACTAGACCCTAATTAAGAGGTTAATGTAAACAGGCAGTCCTGGAAACACTGCTATCTGCAGCAAATCAAATCACAGTTCTTCTCTCCTTGTGCCATGAGTCAGTAAATGATATAGGCACACCCTATACGAGGTCTGTGGCCAAAAGTCAAAGGTTATATCTAAAACTGATAAGCCTTATATTTTTCCTTTCTGGTTTGCCTTTTTGGGATGGATAGTGCCTGCACTGATACATTTTTTTGTTTGTTTTGTTTTGTTTTCTGTGTTATGCATCTTTAATAACACTGGGTCATGAAAGGAAAAGAGGTAGTCTTCTCATGAAAAATTATTTAACCTGTTAAGGATCAGAAGATCTGGGAAAAAACTGGAAGCAATAAGCAAAAGCACATGAGAAAATTAGAATCATAGAATAGTTAGGGTTGGAAAGGACCTTAAGATCATCAAGTTCAAACCCCACTGACATGGGCAGGGACACCTCATACAAAACCATGACACCCAACGCTGTGTCCAACCCAGCCTTGAGCACCGCCAGGGATGGAGCATTCACAACTTCCCTGGGCAGCCCATTCCAGGGCCTCACCACCCTTACATTAAAGAATTTCTTCCTCATATCCAATCTAAACTGCCCCTGTTTAAGTTTGAACCCATTACCCCTTGTCCTGTCACTACAGTCCCGAATGAAGAGTCCTTCCCCAGCATCCCTATAGGCTGCTTTCAGATATTGGAAAGGTGCTATAAGGTCTCCATGCAGCCTTCTCTTCTCCAGGCTGAACAGCCCCAACTTTCTCAGCCAGTCCTCATACAGGAGGTGCTCCAGTCCCCTGGTCATCCTCGTGGCCCTCCTCTGAACTTGTTCCGACAGTTCCATGTCCTTTTTATGTTGAGGACACTAGATCTGTACACAATACTCCAAGTGAGGTCTCATGAGAGCGGAGTAGAGAGGCAGGATCACCTCCTTTGACCTGCTGTTCACAGTCCTTTTGATGCAGCCCAGGATGTGGTTGGCTTTCTGGGCTGCGAGTGCACACTGCTGGCTCATGTTCATTTTCTCATCAACAACACCCCCTGTTGCAGCAGGAAAGCCTGCAACTCAAACACAACTGGAGAAACAACCAACTGCAGTGAGGAGCATCTAGTCAGACTGCAGGAGAGTTAGGACAAACCATGAACCAAGCAGGACTTGCTTCAGTTTGACGTGACTGAACTGTAAAGAAAGACTGATTTTCTTTTCTGTCTCCTGTAATCTTTCTCATGAATTTAAGTTTCTAGGTTTTATTCAGATACATAATTTCTTTTTGGCTTTGAAGACATTAAGCCTCTTGAGAGGCTCACTTAAGACCATGCCTAGGCACATCTACCTCACAGCTCTGAGGAGGAGATCTTAACATATCCTCCTAGAAAAGTAGATTAGGGCTTTGCAGCTATGGTGTTATTTTTGTTATAGTTGCTGTGTTCAGCAGTCTAGTTACTGATCTGTAAAGCTGAGAATTGATGGTATGTTACAGGATTAATCTGTTGTCTTTTTACTGTTTTGTGGACATATATATTTAATAAGACTGCATTTCTCTTTCTGAAAAATAGCTGAAAAAATGACAACAAACAGAAATGTGAACTGTTTCAAGGTTTAAAAAGTAGAATTTATAAGACCGCAAAAATTATTGTAATTACTGGTGCTATATGAAATCAGCAATATACTTTAATGACAGTGTGGCAACTGTGGCAAGGTGGGTATTTTGCTCTCTGACATGTCTTGACTTTCTCTTTTACTTCCAGTTCTTCAAATTTCTGGTCCAGCCACTCGTGTAGCTATCTTTCCTGTATTGTGTTCAGGGAAAAGAAATTAAGCTACTTGGATTGACACCAGGCCAAACTATCTGCAGTTTGGATTTTCACCAGATCAGCGTACAAATAACATCCCTTCATTTCTGCCAATGTCGATAACTGAAAAAAAGAAATTGAAACATCTTGTCTTTTTTTAAATTTTAAAGAGGCAAATTAATTTTATTAGTTAAACAACTCTAAGGTTGGAAGGAAGCAGGGCTGGGCCTTGGCTCCAGGGCTGTCCTCTCATGCATTACAGTAGGAAGTCTAAGTCTTGTTACTAGCTTGTCCCTAAACTCCACTGAAAACTAAAGTAATAAAGCAAACTTATCATTTGAAATTTAGTGACATGACTCCAAAGAATTGAAGAGGGAGAGCAGGAGGAACAAGAGCAGCTGCTTCTGCCTTATGAGATTGTTCTCCAGAGGAAGCTTTTTCTGTAGTGAGTTGCACACTGGAACAGATCAAACTGCAGCAAGGGCATTAGTAGTTATTATTACAGGGACAGGGTTGGAAATTTCTTTGGGATCCAGCCTTCTATGTAATAATTGCATCTTTTTTTCCCATGGCCTTTAGATACTTGGAAATCTCTAATCTAAAATGGGATTAGTGAACTCATCTTTTTTAATTTTCTGCAAATGTCACCTTTTCTTTCTCTCTCTGTCTTGTGATAGTGATGAAATTATTATAAACATTAAGCAATACCCATATCCCATGACATCTGATAATCATCCAGCTCCCATCCAACTCCAATCAAACTGACTTAAGCATTGGTGCCAAAGTAGTCATGCTAATCTCATCATTTACCTGAGCTAGACTCCATTTCAGACATTGCTAGCCCTTTCTTTCGCAGCTGCTGCTTCCTTGGGAGCGATACTAAATCATTCAGCTTGGGTATTCTGATCATGTTATTGTTATATTCCTAAAGTTTAATGTCCTTCCTGTTATAAATTTTAGAGTAAATCCTCCATCCTAAATTAAGCCTTCTACTTCCTTTAGCTTCACGCTTTATCCCTTTGTCTTGATAATACTAGGTAAACAAAAAAGCCTACCCCAAACATATTTCCATTGCATGTGTTATGTCAGTGAAGCCTTTTTTTTTCTTTCTTTTTTTAGAAAGCTTATTTTGGTGAAGACACTGAAGTTCATTCTATAATTCTATATGGGATGGAAATCTAGAGATTTGAGTTTAGTTCCTGTTTTCCAGCTTTACAAGTAACCTTTGCCACATCAGCCAGTCTACCTCTCACAAAAGCATCTGCTAATTTAGGATACAGTGGTCTGAAGTCCTCAACCTGATGCATTTGTAACATGGTTTTCTTGTTGATGAGCAGCTGCAGTTACCAACCATTCTAACTGAAGTTGCAGATGCTTGGAACCTCTGCAAAATCAGATCCCTTGTTTTTTTCAGAACCTCAAATGAGCCAACTCTTAAAATTTTGGCTTAAACTCTCTACATACTCATTTCCCAAATGCAAAATCAGGATAATGATCTCTATATTTTGTAAAGAGCTTTAGCTGTGCAGCTGAGACATACTATGTAAATGCTAAGTAATATCATTATTATAGGTGTGGAGTCAAACAGTTCTCCATACTTTCCAGCTGCTTTTGTCACAATATTGTAGTAGCAAATTGCCATCTTTCTGGACAGCTGGTAGGGCTTTGGTGCATCTGCCTTTTTTTTATTTTGTATGTATTCTACCAAGCACAGATAGTGCCATAGATAGATGGAAATCCTTCGTCTATCTAGCCTGTCACTGCCTCTCTTTTTTGCAAGCCATAAATATAGCTCTTGTCTGCTGTTGTTACTATTGCTACACCCATCCCTTGGTTTCTGCATGGGGAAACCTTAAGGCCAGATATGGCCCGTGTTTTCTAATAATGCTGCCTGCAACTTTCTGAGCTGAAGGGTAGTATTTGGGTAAAAAAAGTAAAAAAAGAAAAAAAAACAAACCACCAAAAACCCCAAAACAAACTCAAAAACATCAACTGTCTCAAGAAGGATAAACAAAGTCTTTGGTTAGAAAACAGAGAGGTAGAGTGGTTGAAAATGAGACCCTCCCTCAGGTATTTGAATGCAGACTCAGTGCTTTGTCTGACCTCTAAATAACATTGAATTTTTAGTGCCAGTCTAAGTTATATTCCACTCCTTTTCCAGGCAGAGGGAGTAACATTACAATTAGCATGGAACAGCTTCAGAACTTCTTGAACTAGGGTGGATGTCAGTACTCCATGAATGCTGACAGTTTGAAACAACACAATTGCATCTTTGTGGGAGGAATATTAACTTTTTTTTTTCCAGTATGGACAGACTTCCTTAGCAGTATGTAAAGTTTACCATTCCTTTGTATGGCTTTTTCTTTCTTAATGCTAAAGCAGAAAAGTGAAAGATTAAGCTTGTAAAAATTAGATCACTGTCTCATATATTCTTTATTTTATACACATGTAAATCTGGAGTAAAGTATTTTTATTTGCGTAAGAAGTGCAGTAGATCTAGTTCAAGCTTGCTCCAGTAGATCCTAGTTCAACTATTCATGCACCAGGATAGACTGATCTGCCTATCCTGAATCTTACACTAGTGCTTGAATGCTAATTAACTGGAGTTGAATTTTCATTACAAAAAATAATAACTATTCCAAAATTAGTCGCATGTAGAATAAGATTATTTACAGGAGACTGCCTTGTTTTAGCAAACTACTGAATGAGCAACAACTTTTTAGATTAATTTTGTGAGTGTCTGGCTTGGGCTATTTAACCTTCCCTCAGCATGACATATGCCTGTGTAACTTATCTCTGACATAATTTGCTCAGCCTTTCCTGCTGATCCGAAGTGTTTTTAAAAATTACTAGCAAATAGCTGTTTTAGCATGGGTGGTGAAGAACTTCTGATGTCAGTAGGGCTTAAATGGACAGAAATATCATGTGAGGTATAGTCTTAGTCTTTTACTAATTTTTTTTTTATAGGTGATGAATTTTCCAACAGCATGCTGAAAGGCTGTTACAGAACTTTAACATATCCACAAAATCTACATCAAACGTCATTGTCTCAATGAACATAATTCAGCTTCCTAAATGTAGGTGTCTGTAAACATTTCAAATGCATCATGGTATGACATTGGTTACTGTTGGCTCTTCAGAATGATGTGGATCAGGCACAGACGACAAGCCACATCTTGCATGCCAGCTAGGATGCCCCAGACACCTTTAGAGGACTTCCATTTCACTAAACCTATGATCTTGCTATCTTTGGATAGCCATGTGTTTGAAGTCATCAGTCATGGATGTTCATATGCTTATAATCCATGTACAGATAGACCATAAAACAGATACATATAACCATGTACATGGTTAATCCCTGGTTTAAAAAGTTAGAATATAACTCTTGTGGGGCTTCTCATATGTGTAAGTATCTGTTGATTAAAATCATAGAATCATAGAACAGTTACGTTTAGAAAGGACCTTAAGATCATCTGGTTCCAACCCCCCTGCCATGGGAAGGGAAAAATATTCAGTATGCTTTCATAAAACTTCATTTTTATATAACTTTATTCCTAAATATTGTGAATTCTTCCATACCTACATGCTTCTATGCAGTTACCTTATAAATAGCTCTAAATGAATTTAAACATAATAGAACTGGATATCTGTGAGTTTATATTACAATGTGAGTTAATAATGTGCAAGCTTTCATTTCTTTTCCATGACATTCATATTTGGACTAGATAGTTGCTAATTTTCTTTTTACTGGTGACTGTCATTTCTGTCAGCTAGATGTGTTTTCTGATGTGCTCAAATAGCCATTAGCATCGAGGCCAACAAACATATCTCCATTTATATGAACTGAGTCAGAAACTTAGCAAGTGACCTCTAGAAATCATAACCTTGTGTCCCATCTTGTCCTCCAGTCTGCCAAAAGCTTCTGATTACAAATACACTCCCACACAATAGTTATTATGTAGTTATCACACAATAATGTAAAGGGCAGAAGGAGACTTTTTGTTTCTCCCTGTTTTTGACTCATCTGTTTATTTTTATTTTTCTTTCATGTTTGAAAGCGATTTTGGAGCTGCAGTTCCTCTGTTGTCACTTTTCATTTCCAGCAAGTTATTCCTATGTGTATTGCCACAGAAGACCTCTAGTATGCTTTGTGATCATATGAGGCTCATGTAGTTGAGGGCATGGCTTGAGGTGGAATAACTGGTTAAAGATTTTAAAAATGCAACAGAGCACTGTGATTAGTGCTTTATTCTCAATAATAGCACAACTTCAGAAATCAGAAGTGTATTACCTCTGCATAAGACACGGAAGATACAATTTACTTTGTGTAAAACCCGTGTGTCATTTCCAAGAGTGCAAACATCATAATTCTGAGAAGCAGGTACACTGACAGCTTGTGTGAAAATAAATATAGTAAAAAATACCATCCAGATAGCCAGACCTGCAGTGCACACAATTCTGACATGTCTCAGCCACTGATACAGTGGAAACGTTGCCTCTTACATGTATACAGCATAATATAATTTCTAGCACTGTTCATCCCTAATGTCTCTACAAATTTTTGCAGTGGGGATACAGCCATTCAAAACCCAACTGAGATCCACTGGCTCATTTCATACTGTCTACTGAATAATATTCAGATGGTAATTCATTTTGATCTTTAATACTGCATTTGAAGTGCCAACACTCATAGTAAGGCAGAAGAACTCATTTCCAGCCCTTTCAGCTATCTGTTTCCATAGTCTTTATGTTCCTGCTATCAAAGTTACAGATATGTGCTAATGTTTCAGTCTGTTTTAGACCTAACAGTCTGGTTTTATTTTCGTTTCCTCAGTACACTTGCAAAGTGATATTAAGATTTACAAATTAAGTCATCTTCTGGAACTGGTAAGCAGTGTTAAGTACAAGAATAATTCTCAGATTTAGTGCACAAATGAGATTTGTGAATGTTCTGCTGCTGCTTAAACTTCATACTGATTTGAATATCTGTGGAAGGTAAACTCAGTTTTTTGCTGCTACTAGACCTATTGCTTTTAAGAAGGCATGAGTGTAGTGCCTAATTGGCTACCACCAAGTCACTCCTTTTTCGAGTCCAAGTCATTTCCTTATTTTAGGAAATAAACAACAGCATGTCCAGTTAAATCACGACAACCTGATCAAATTCTTATTTGTGAATCATGCAACACCTTCAGCCAGATCTCCATTTACAGAACTTCTCTAATACAGGATATTGGAAAAAAAGGGTTAGAGAAAATTTTCATTGTCTCACTAATCCACAAATATCCACCTTTCTAGCAGTATTAAGCTGATTTTATACTGAAATGCACACTTTCTACATGCCTCTGATAGTAGGACTGGGAGGTTTTATTTGTTTATAGGCCATTAAATTTTGGCTTGTAAGCCGCCCCTGTTTAGATTTTTTTGTCCTGAGCTTCACATACCGTCTCTTAATTTGGCCAGACATTCTTTACAGACAATTTTATACTGAGGAATTTTAGCAACAATATTTTATAAGATTTACTTGGATAGGGTTCTATATATCACTGCTAACTAAGGTATTCCATTGTTTACGTCAGCTGCATTGGTCAAAGTGATTTCGTATGCTAAAAGGAAAGAAAGCTTCATTAATGTACTAAACCTGCTAATTTATGACACCAAAAGAACTTTCCAAGCTATGTGGATACCCATCTATGTATGTGCCTATGTGTGTGTAAGCACAAGTCTGTGGACATAACAAGGTATACATGCTTTAGTAGTCCTTTGACCATTCCTTTTCTTAACACAGTTAAATTTTCTAACAAGTACAGTATTACATTGTGCCACATAATCCAGATGTTAGATTAAGTGTAGTTAATGGTGTCATGGGTTCAGCAGTAGCAGTCATTTTTCTCCTTCTTAGTAGTTGGTGCAGTACTGTGTTTTTGACTTGTGGC
>JANRGW010026780.1:0-11851 GCA_024733675.1 Psilopsiagon aymara | reverse complement strand
CATAGAGATAGGGTGGCAGAGCGGCGGGCGACGCAGCCATCAGCGCCCCCTGGTGGCGCGCCTCGTGTGGGTGGTGCCTCAGCGCTGCGGTGTTCGGTGTCCACGGGCGGAGTCGGTCATTTATATTCTAATTAATAACTTCATTATTATTAGCGCTAAGAGGGATGAGGGGCTTGGAGGACGTCTCTGGGGCACGTCGCTCGTCCTGGTGCCCCCCAGGGGGTGAGGCCACCTCAGGACCCGCATGAGGGAAAGCTCCGGGTTGGTGCTTCCCCACAGGAACAGGCACCTCGTTCCCTTGGTCACTCACAAAGACCGAACCAGGGTCGTTAACCAGAGCCGGGAGGTGCGGAGTTGTGCCTGCTGAGGAGCAAGAGTTCTATAAGGAGAAATAGGTCAGCCTGACTCTTCTGAAGGACAGAAAACCACGTTACTAAATGACTGTGTCTTGAAAAACATACTTTTGTTTACAACTCGCCACAGCAAACAAAACTCTAAACACCAAGGTATGCAGGTAATTATTTAGCTGCTATTAGAAGAAAGCATATGTTTTTCTGAAACGGCATCTTGTTTGTATTTCATTTATTGTACTATGATAGGGTGAGTGGTTACATGTATGGACAAGGAGAGGAAACAACCTTAAACGGGAACATGTGCACAAACTCGGGTTTTGTTCACAAAGCTCACCAAGACACTCGAGCCACTGAACAGAACATGCTGTTGGCCCGTCGCACAACACAACTGTCCCGTGTTTACATGCAATACAACAGCAGACCAAAACAATTCATGTTCCTGCTCCCACGTAAGATACACTTCAAAAGATCAGCCTGTTTCCTCCTTGGACACACAGGGAAATACCCATGTATGCACCCATCAAAACCAGTCAAGCAAAAACCAAGGCATGATCTTCTGAATGGTAATCATACACCTGCCAAAAATAAGTATTAACTGAATGAATTTCAGCACAGTTGAACCAAATCTGTCCCATGAATGCACAATACATTTACTTACTGAACTACAGTAATAGAAGCCCGATGTAAAACAGATGGGGGGAGGGAAGTTAACTTCTTCCTTGTTTTATGACTTCTTCCAAGGATGAAGGAGTTTATTTGAAGTAACTAAGTCTGCAGACACAAATGAAAAGCTACATACAAACCTGTACCTATATCCAAGTTAACATCTGTAAATACAGTAATGGCAAGTGCAGGTCTTAGCATGCTTTTGAAAATTAGACTTAATTTATATGCAATTAGGAACCAAAAATTAATGGTATTCTGTGAAAAGCAAGGAAATACTAACTATAGGGTCAAAAAGCTGTAAGTAGTGACAGACTCATAAATGCAAACAGCAGACAGTGCTAAAATGCATTTTTGATTGCAAAACGTTAGGCGCTCGCACCGTAAATGACTCCCAAACCTTTTAATTGTCATGCCAATTATAGTTTAAAATCACTGAAGTAAAGCAAATTACCAACTTTTAATATGAAATAATAGCAGAGATTGTGAAAGGTTGGGCCTTTTGCTTAAAGTACTGGATGCAACAGGTGGTTTTATCTATGTAGTCAGACATTTTTGTGGATTTTTGGAGCAAAACACAGGACTTGCCTGTTCAGACAACCTGGTTTTTGAGGAAGACACATGCTGCTTACCACAGTAGGGCCTGCTATAAACTGGGGCCTGCAAATATTGCTGCAGCCCAACTAGTATGTACTTTAAGTGTTAATAATACCAGATAAAGAGCTTAAAAAAACCCTCATGAAACACATTTTTAAGACTCTTCAGCTGGAATTTCCAAGAGATAAAGACAGCAGTAGTGCTGGCACAGCTGAACGTGCCTGTGACACGTAACAGGAAAACACTGAACCCCCCACGTAACTGATAAACCCCAAAACAACTGGTGCACTCACAGACACAGGGGAAGAAAGTTAACTGACATTAAAAACTATTGTCTTGGATTTATCAAACAGCTGGGTTATGACTTCACTATTCAGAGCAAGACTTCACAACCACCCTTCTGAAACTGGAAAGAACACTTGAAGGAACCGGTACCCTCGTGATACAGGCAGGATTGCAAACTACCGCTTCTTAGTTGGAGAGCATCTAACGTAAGTACCATTATCTCATATTTACTGAATTGACTCTTTATTCATATCACATTAAGTGGAAGAAACATATACCAAAGACAGGTACAGGATGAAGAATTCTGCATTATATGGCTTTGGATGCTGGTGATAAAACTGCCATAACCTTTGACAAAGTACAAACACACCTACCCTAACACATACCGTTACCATTTTACTGTATCACAGAGTTAAGAGTATGAGAAAACCTCTATGTCTAAGCCATTCCTAATGAGATATACAGGATTGCTTTTCAAAAATAATGTAGAAATTGCTATTATGTATCAGCACACTGCTTCATTTCACATACAAGTGTATATGCCTTTTGTAAAAAGTGAAGGCAAATGTTACAACTCAACAAACAGGAGTAACTTAATCAGAATTAGCCTAATACAGATGCAAAACGGGTATGACAGGAAAAAAAAAGGTCAGAAGTTGTTTAGAAAAATTCAAACTCATTCGTAAAACTTCTTCAGCTGAAAATGATTTGCAAGGTAACACTGTTTCTCTTTTACCCATTCACCATTTGCAAGAGGAGATATGAAAGCTTGATTATCTTTTGTTTGCTGTGTGTTCTTTCTTAATTATCACAGACTTGAGTATGAAAATGTGCCTTCTTTCTGCTGAAGGATCTCGCAAAGTTTGGGCAAAGGAAGGAGATGATTTCACTGTAAATGATAACATGAGCTGGGTGGAAACAACTAACTCTGAATAAATACAAACATTCCCTTTCCTTAGCCATTATGGGTCACAAACATCACTCAGGCTTCAGCTTACTGCAATATTGGTAATAGCTTGAAAATTGGCAGCACTTGCCCTTGAAACAGGGGAGTGCAAAGAATAACTGGGAGAGGAAATCAGAATACAACCATAATAATAGAAGCATGAAATAACTTCCCCTATTTTGCAGTTTGCTTTTGGCTAGTAAACACCTTTTTTGCACTTACAGCAATAGGAACCTTAAAGCAGCAGGAAAGTTTGCTGCTTGCAAGGCATAGTTTTGACCACCACTCGTGTTTGTGCTTCTCTCCAGGGATCCATATCTAGAATTTCACCTAGAATTTCACTAGGCAGGAGCTTTTTGTGGGCAATCCCACCCATCTATTAATCATAGTCTATTTTAACTGTCGTGATAGCGTCCAGGTTTGGTTTTTCACCGCTACTCCTCCCGTGAACAGACGTTAAATGCTTTTTAAGAGCAGACTTGTGTTTGAAGTCCATGTCGCAGCAGTGACACTTGTAGGGCCTGTCTCCACTGTGTATGTTCAGGTGATCCTGGAGTGTACTTTTGGCTGTGAAGGTCTTCAAGCACACCATGCACTGGAAGGGGCGGATGCCCATGTGCCCCCGGATGTGTCTGTTCAGGTTCTTTTTCTGTGTAAACGTTTTGCCACACTGCAGACACAAGAAGAGTTTGTGCATTTTTAGATGCCTGAGATAGTTCTCAAGGTGGAGAAATCCCCTGGGACACTTTGGACACTGGTGGCGCCATGAATTGCTGGAATCATCCACACTCTGGAAGCCATTTGTTCCACCATAAGTTCCTTCTGGATTGTCATTGACTAAAGGCTGAAAGTGATTTCCTGGCATTTCTGTATTTCTGCTTTCAACTGTAGAATTTATCAAGCAGTGTTGGGTTTCTGGAAAATACAAATTTGTTTTAGAGGAAGTGCAAGGCTGAGGAAAATTATCATTATCTACATTTGCAACGCTCATAGAATCCATTCTGAAGATACAGATTTCTTCATCCTTGTATCCAATCTCAACTGTTGAAATTTCTGAGGGTTTTGGGTCCTTCCTTTCTGAGATCACACTCTGCACTGTGGGCTGCAAGGTGTCCCCATCCTCCTGCTTCACGGGGTACTCAACATTCACTGGGCTGTCTTCAGAGATCTCAATTATTTCACAGTCTTTATCTAAACCCTCATCCCCGTTTCGCAGTTCAGCGTCTGAAGAATGACACCTCTCTGCAGCCTGGTTCTCCATGGAAGCGTCAACCTCCAGGTATTTCGACAAAGCTTCAGTACACTTCTCCACAATGTGAACCATCTGGAGGTAGCTGGCAGCAGTGAGGTATTTCAGCAGCTCCTTCTTTTTTACTTCCAGAGCGCCAGTGTAACAAGAGAGCAGGAGCTTTCTGCCCACCTCGGCGCTCTGCAGGATGGTGATCCGCACCTGCCTGGACTGATTGAGCAGGAACTGATCCCGCATGAAGGTGGAGCAGGCAGCGAAGATCACCTTGTGTCCCTGGAACTCCGTGTCGTTGATGTAAATGGAGACGTCGCAGAAGAGGTTCTGCTGCCGCAGGAGGTTCATCTTCTGCAGCACGGCATCCCCTTGCTGCTCGAACTGGAAGTGCAGCACCTCCGAGTCCGCTGCCATGGCGCTGCTCCTGAGGGGGAACCACCGGAGAGTCCCGCCGAGCTCAGGCCACCCCCGCCAGCAGGGCCCAGCCGCGGCCCCGCTCCGCTCCGCGGTGGCTGACGGGCTCCGCGGAGCCGCCCGCCCTCCTGCCCTCCCTCCCGATCACCGGCCGCTTCCCGAGCCGGTGCGTACTCGGCTGCCGGTGCCGCAGACGCGCCGGAAGCGCTTCCTCCGCCCGCCCCTTCCGGCAGTGGCCCCTTCCTCCTGTTCCCCCCGCCCCGTACCGTTACCGCGGCGAGCAATGAGAGGCGGCTGGAGACGGAGTTAGCAGCACGTTTATTATGAGAGTTGGCACTGCTACAGCGGCTGCCGCCAGGGGACACCGCGCCGACACCGGGCCGCGCCTCGCCAAACGTCCGGTAGAGGTAGCAACGTATGGGCCCGGGGCGCCGCGGGCCGCCGCCCCTGTAAGGCATCTCGGACAGCAGCGGACCTGGCGCTCCGTCCCACCCCGGGGCGGGCGGCATCAGCGAGAACAGGCCGAGGGAAAGGCGCAGCGCCGGGCAGGGCAGCAGGCTTTGCCCCGGCCCCCGAGTGGGGAGGAAGCTACCGACAGCCACCGACCGCCTGCTTTGGTAACAACGCGTAGAATGAGACTTTTGCCCAGTCACTGCAGAGGTAGCTAATGCTCAGTCCTTCGATTATACAGTCTCCAAGGAAAAACGTCCATTCTGCCTTCTCAACCCTTACCGCATCAGGAGGGCAACCCGCGTTCCCCCCCTTTGTGTTTAAAAATCAAGATTAAACGTGGCTTTACAGTTCTCTCAACAGTTTTAGTTTGTATCACACCTCGATTCTCCCTCCTTGCCTTTACTCCTCCCAATGACTCCAGAACCAAAATCAGCCCCACACAATTAAAGTTATTCCAACAAAAGTCCAGCGGGCAGCTAAGTTTTGCCAAAAAGCTAGGTTAGAAAAAGACTGACACTTCAATTTTATCAGTTACTAATTTGCAAAACGTGTCTTCTAAAAGAAAAATAAATACTCATCCCTGATCTATACAGGAGGCTGTGCAGCTGCACCAGAAGCTGCAGGAACACATGCTACACAAGCTACCACTTGGAGAAGTGGTGAGCCTAAACCACTGGTAAACCTAACAGTTCTAAGGTTTTCTTCTTCTATATAAAATAAATAAATTAAATGCCAACATAAAAAAAACAACCCCAAAACCTAATATATTCAAGGAGTTATTAAAATAGTTTTGTAATAGACTTCAGTTATTTTTAGAATATGCAGGAAGTTGTACAGCACATTAACTTGTGAGACTATCCACTTACCAGCAAATAGTATTCTACATATTAACACACAGATTATGAAAACTGCCATAGTCCTCATCTGAATATGCAGCATCAGTAGCAACAACCAATGGATCTAGTCTTTCACTAACTGGAACATTGCAATGAAGACAACATTTTACATACATGGACCATTAAGTTCATCTTATTCTATAGAAATCAAGCTGCCTCTGTGTATTTAAAATAATTCTCACTCCATTTTCATCTGCAATTCAGAGAAGCATTAGCCAGATTTTTCTGCTCTAGCACCTCTCCTATACTCTTCACTTGTCTATTCCTTATAGGAGCAAGTTTTACACGAACTCTGGCACCAGCATGCTCTGCACCATGTCATCAGTGTATTGCCCTCTTAGATCTCCAGTGTTTCTGGAGTCACACAACCATCTCCTGCATAAACCTTTTTGAGGTTTATAAGCCTGCACCCTTTGGACAGGCCAAAAGCACAGAAATTAGTAAGAAGTCACTGTTCATCCAACAGATGTGTCCATTTTCATCGGAGAAAGCAGTCTTCTGCAATTGTGCTTTTTCCTATTTACTTCTGCCATGGTCTCACCAAATGATCCCAAAGCAGCCTTTTCAGTGAATGCAGTCCCAGCCTTCTCAGATGTTGACATTGCCACAGCACAGAGTGGACTGAAAACTTATGTATCTTGACCAAATAATTTTTTTTGTTCCTTAGGAAACCCCCTTGTCTCTTCATATCAGCTTCAACAAGCTGTATTTCCCTACAGTAGGATTACAGCTTCGTAATTCCACAAAAAACCCCAACAAACTTCCCAAAGCTTTCAATACCATCCATTTTGCTGCCACTTTTTCTAGCATTTATACAGTTTTACTCCTTTCTCCAGCAGAAGACCATTTTCTTTACCACGTCCATATTCATATCTGGTAAGATTGCTCACTCATCCCTTACAGCATGTTGACCTGGCTCTGCAAGCTCTTATTCTCCATATCTATCTTCATTCTGACGTTAGTGCTATAGCTTATTTCCATATAGTGAGTAATGTATTATCAAAATGTTTGCACAATACAGAAGATTCTGCCTCAACACAAAATGCAAGTGTCACCTGCAACCATCACCTTCAGTTTTAGCTCAAAACAATTCTGAAAGCAGGTGGCTTCAAGAGGAAAAACAGTTTCTCTTCCTATGCAAACCTTCTGCCCCAGGAACCTGAACCTTTTGAAAGTTCCAAATAGATTTTAGGACTAAATATATTTGCTACAACTTGAAAGATGTAATGCCCTGACTCCATTTCCATTGCTTACTTCATAGCTGTCCATGGAACAGTTCATGTTAACAGTCAAGTACAGTAGTTTTAAGAACACAACTGCAAAATCTGATTCACAGAATCACCTTGCTTTTCTACTTGAACCTATGTGGGTTTCTGAAAACATTCTGCAACATTAACGTCCACCAGTGTAATACCTGTGTAAGGGAATCCTGGCTTTTACACACACGGATCTGAAGATCAACACCAGCTTTTGAGAATTACAGACAAACCATTTTTTGCTCAAACACACCTTTGGTCATACCTGTTCAACATTTTTAAGCATACAATAGCAGCCTTTCATCCCCACCCTGTCATTCAAACACACAAACAGTACTACTTTCAGATAGGAAGCATAATCTCAGCCTCATGCAAACCTTGTAGAAAAGAGCTGCATTGGAAAAAATACTCCAAATACAAACAGCAGTTCTCCACAGAGGGCCAGCCATTTCATTATTAGTTTATGCTACACTTCAGCGTAATAGACTGCTGTTCTACTGGGAATGGTGTCCCTCATAAATTACTTTCAGCCTGATTGGGATGCGGATAATTCCATGGCACTTTTGAGAAGTAATATGGTATAATCCCAGAATCCCAATTAAGATGCCATTCCCGCTACATTTGATGTTTAAGGCGGTATACAAGAGGTATTGCTGAGTACAGCTATAGCTGCTATATGAACTTATGGAAACTGTGTTACCTATACCTCATTCTATGCACTGCAAAACATTAGTGACCATGAACTATGCAGGGCACTTAAAAAAAATAATAACTGTTGTTAATATTCCTATGGCAGGTATTCTTGTTCCTTTTTTCCAAGTTAACTGACATTTGGCCCTTATTAACTACCTAGGAGAGATATACAAGAACTAAAAAAGCAAGGCATGGAGTTCTTATACATCTGCAGCTTTGAAAACAGTTTCTTTTCACAGTGTTAAAAAGCAGGATTTCTCCACTCCAGCTTTGCTCTAAAATTAACAGCTGTTGTGGTTTATGTGATGCACAATTTATGGAAGATGAGTGATCATTTTTAGTTTTGAAGTGTTTAGCTTGTCTAAGTCAGTACATACACTGGTAAGGGCCCTTTAAAAATCCCAGGTATGAGAGTGTAATAAGACATAGGTCACACTTGCACTCCAGGCACCAGCTTCTCACATTCCAGAGCTGCCATTTCTTCTCATTTTGAACAGTTCCATGCAATGACCAGCTAACCCTGCCGAATCATTTAGGGTTTTATCTTTTCATAATGAATGTTGAGGTTAAAAACCCTGAGAGCTTTTAAGATAGCATTGACTGGCAGCAGAATTTCCTTGAAATAGTTTAGAAAGGGCAAAAGAGTGACACAAAAATACTTCATTTCAACTGTAGGGGTCTGGAGATAAGACCAGAGAAAGGTAATTTTAAGAGGTAATTTTAAATTTAACTACATGGAGTGCTTTCAGTTATCCAGTGGTTAAAAAAAAAATAGTAATTGTGTTATCTCAGAGACTTGTCCTCTTTGCTCTCTCTTCCATCTGCCCAGACACAGAATCCTCTAGCTGTACAGCAGATGGTTTACTGGCAGCCCACAGCAACAGTCTTTCAAAAGGTGTTAGTCTTGAGTCGCCTAATCAATGAGAAATTAAACAACCCCATAATCCACAGTAGAGACACAGACAGAAACCTGAAGGAAAATTGCTATTCACAGAAAATATCAAGTAAGACTAGGAATGGTGGCTGCAGACCTGCCGGGTTTTGCAATCCAACCTGCCATCCATCCTTCCATTCATTGCCTCTCAGGGCATACCACTAGCTTAGGTAAGAGCTCAAACCAGCTGTCAGCTCCTCAGTCATGATCTCTGCAAAGGGCTGGTTTTAACTGCTCAATTGACACAGGTACTATCATTTCTTAAACCAAGCACAGCCTGAGGCAGCTTCCCTGCATCCAGTACCTGGCTTGCATCGGCTTGCTGACAGACCTTACTGTCTGTAGCAGCGCTACATGTGAATGTATCGAAGTCCACTGTTATGTCTTGAACGTTTCTTTCATTGGCATTGTCAAAGCTATTTTTACCGTGTAGCTGTTTAAGGTGTTTCCTCAGAACGGGTTTATGCGCAAACACCATGTCACAGTAGTTACACTTGTGGGGCTTGTCCCCACTATGCAAGTTGAGATGGTCCTGTAATGAACATTTCTGAGAGAACGTTTTCCCACAGATCTTACACTGGAAGGGTTTGATGCCTGCGTGTACTCTCATGTGCCGGTGGAGATTGCCCTTCTGAGTGAATGTCTTGCCACAGAGCAGACACATAAATAGTTTATGCATCTTTAAATGATTAGCATAGTTTTCCAGATGCCGAAATACTCTTGTGCACTTTGGACACTGATGGTGCCACTGGAGACCTTTGTCTATACCTCGGTTGTTGGGCCCAAACATATCTTTAGAGGCCAGAATGATGTTATCACTGCCAGCATAGGAAAGGGCATAATTGTGGAGGTGGTTTTGCTCCATTTCACTTGCCCTGTTTTCAACAGTGGAGTTGATAAGAAAGTGTTGAGGCTCCGAGGAATGCAGCGCAGTTTGTTCAGAAGAAATAAACTGGTTCTGATCCTTCTTATTTCTGACTTCTGTTACCTCCCCAATGGACTCCACCTTGATGATCTGAATATCGCTATCCTCCATATCCATACTGTCTTCCGAAGGTTGGATACAAGGTGAATCTTGCTGCAGCGAGTCGTCATCTCCTTGATGTTCCTTCAGCTCAGAGGAGTCACTTTGCTGTTCACACTCTTTGCTTTCCAACGGCTGCTTTGGTTTTATAAACTTCCAGAGGGCCTGCGTACATCGTTCAACAATGTGGCTCATCTGCAGGAAGCTTGCAGCAGTCAAGTAGTTTACCAGCTCCATTTCGGGAAACTCCAGAATGCCGCTGTAACAGGATAGCAGCAGCTGCCGCCCCACTTCCGAACTCTGCAGTATAGAGATTTTTACTTCTCTGGAGTCGTTTAGTAAGAACTGATCTCGTAAAAAAGGAGAGCCAGCAGCAAATACAATTTTATGCCCATGAACTTCAACGTCATCTATATGAACCACGACATCACAAAACTTGTTTTCTTCCCTCAGCTTGTTCATTTTCTGTAGCATTGAATCCCCGTAGTTGTCAAACTTGAAGTGAAGAATATCTGATCTTTCTGACATTTTGGCACACCTGAGGAAAAGCAGGAACAAAAAAAACACCACCAAGTGAGAAATTTTTTCATTTTCTAAAGTGCAACTTAGAAAGGTCTAAACCAATAATGTAAGGTATGCATTTAATCAGATATTATATCCTGAACAAACACTAAGGCGTGTGACAAGTTAAAAGAAGAAAAAGACAATCAAGTTTACACACCGCCTTACAATAGCTTTCACCTTTTTTTCCACTTAATGCAGCTTGGCTATAAAGTAGAGGTGCTATGGCAGGAATTCTCCTGAAGCTGCATCCTAAAGAGTTAAGATGTTTACCACACTGTTTGTTTGGAATTTAAATGGAAGCCAGGCCAGTAGTTTTAGCAGCCTTAGCTCTTGTTAAGCTTTACTTCCACATTAAAACTCCTCAGACATTTTGTCTTTACTAAATAACAATGACATTCCTTTAGCTTTTGGTTTCTGATTTCCTTTAATGCCTAAAGACCTTTCACTGATTCAAATAGATTCAAGGCGAGATAGAACTCTGCACTTGTTAGACATACAAACACCCCTCTTAACATGAATTGTGCGTCTAGAATCCCTGTTCTGTATACTAAGGCAATCTAGGAAGTCTTGTTTCTTGTCTTCTTTGGCAGATCACTCCTCTAGGCAGTTTGTTCTTGTTTGATAGTGCTTGGAATGAAGAATGGTGGCTCTCCCACAAAGCAAGTATTAATCTTTTGACTTTTAACAGTTCTTTTAAGAGTTTTTATGAGGTTACACTGATTCTCAATGTAACACTGCTCACGCAATCCTGCCAGAGAGCTGGGATTGCAGGAAGTGGAGAAATCACAGACACTAAATGATGCAAGATTTGGTGAGATGAAAGTAACAAAGCAAAGCAAAACTGTCACCTCAAACCTCTTAAAAATACCAAACAAAGCTTGAGCAGAAGCTTTGAAGTTTACAGATAAAAGCAGATGCTGTTCTCTTGGGGCTGAGATGTCAGCTCCACGTGTACAACAGGAAAACTTACAAATTCACATGACAAAGGTTCACAGAGGAATACTTTTAGGACTATCTGTTGACAAGGAGGGTAGTTGCAGATTGCTGATCAGACATCAGTCACAGATGCAACCTCCTCACTACTCAAGCCCATTAAACGGATCTTTCAGCGTACAGCATGACAAAATTGCAACGGGATTTCAGGAGCCTTCAGAACTCAGGGACCCCAGAGAGTTCGCAAGCAGGGGCAGCACCATCCTGCAGTACAACCAGTTCTGCTGAGCCTACATGAAGCAGAGCCACCAGTCTCCTGACTCAAGTTCAGTTCCCACTACTGCTGAGCTCCAGGAGGAAAAAGCGATCAAACGACCCCAAGCCCTCCTCAAACCCGTGCTCAAAACCGCGCCCAAAGGCGAAGCAGCCGCGGCCCCTCGGGGAGGAGAAAGCCAGAAGCAGGTACCTGCAGCGCCGGGCCGCGTCCCCCCGCTGGCACCCGCGGCCGCTCCCACCGCAGCGCACGCCGCGGCCTCCGGCTACGGACCTAGAGAGGGGAGGAGAGCCGCCGTGAGCCGCCGCCCGGGCCTGCGGCCG
>JANRGW010026775.1:0-14569 GCA_024733675.1 Psilopsiagon aymara | reverse complement strand
GGACTCATTTCCGGAACAGCCTTATAGACACTTGGGCCAAAGAGCATGGCATTGAGTGGGTATATCACATCCCCTACTATGCACCAGCCTCTGGGAACATTGAATGGTACAGTGGGCTGTTAAAAACTACACTGAGAGCAATGGGTGGTAAGACTTTCAAACACTGGGATACACATTTACCAAAAACCACCTGGTTGGTCAACACCAGAGGATCTGCCAACAGGGCTGACGCAGCCCAGTCAGAACTTTCACATACTGTGGAGGGGGACAAAGTTCCTGTGGTACACATTAAGAATTTGCTGGGGAAGACAGTCTGGGTTATTCTGATAAAGGCAGCCCCACTTGTGGGATTGTTTTTGCTCGGGGATCCAGATATACTTGGTGAGTAATGAGGGAAGATGGGGAAGTCCGATGTGTACCTCAAGGAGATTTGATTTTAGGGGAAAACAGACAGTGAACTCAATTGTATGCTATTGCCTGCTCTGTAGCACTTTTATAGCCCACCAACTAGATGTCTTCAGGTCACCAGTGGCTGGCCCTGACTTCCCTCCGACCATCGTCCCAACCAAGAATGAACTTTGATAAAAGCAGATGAGCTCAGCAGTGACCACACAAGTTGCGCAGTGTCATCAGCCGACAACAGTCCAACACTGCACACTGTCTTATCCTGCTCTGAGAGACTGTTACAGGAGATGGAGCCCGACATTATGTACCTGGTGAGCTCAACAGCTTTATAGGGATTGGTCAGTGCACTAAGGAATGATGTGCGTGCGTGTGTGTGTGTGTGTGTATATATAGGAGTGATAGTGTATTGAAAAATGTGGGATCTGAGCATGATGTGAATGGTATGGAATAAGGGGTGGACACTGTCCTGGGTTCAGCAGTAGCAGTCATTTTTCTCCTTCTCAGTAGCTGGTGCAGTGCTGTGGTTTCGATTTTCAGCCTGGGAACAGCACTGATAACACCGATGTTTTCAGTTGCTGCTCAGTAATGTTTACTCTGACCAAGGACTTTCTGAGTCTCATGCTCTGCCAGGGAGGAGGAGAAGTTGGGAGGAAGCAGAGACAGGACACCTGACCCAAACTAGCCGAAGGGGTATTCCATACCACAGCATGTCATGCCCACTATGTAAGCTGAGGGGAGTTACCTGGAAGGAGTATATCTCTGCTCAGGTCACGCTGGGTATCGGTCGGTGGGTGATGAGCGGTTGTATTCTCTTCCCTTGTTATTTCCCTTGTCATTATTATTGTGGTGGTAGAAGCAGTGGTTTGTGTTATACCTCAGTTACTGGACTGTTCTTATCTCAACCTGTGGGAGTTGCATTCTTTCAATTCTCCTCCTTATCCCTCCAGGAGCTGGGGGAGGAAGAAGCTGGGGGGGAGGAGTGAGCAAGCGCTGCGTGTTTCTGAGCTACCGGCTGGTCTTAAACCATGACACTTTCTTACAACATAATAATGATGTATAATAATACTGATTGCTCTCTACTAAATTTGCTGTTAGAGGATAGTGGTGTTAACATGATTTGACTGCCATACCAGCAAGTGAACTAAGCCCAGGGGATTTAGTGATGTACTAAAATAAAAAGTGAATAGAGAGTTTAAATGGTACTTTGAAGCTTCAAAGTATGAATTCACAAACAATGAAGGAATTAAAAGAAGAATGAAGTTTTGGTATATTTATGTATGAAGGGCTTGTCAGTCTTTTTGTTACGGTTCTGAAACTCTAGTGTATTGCTGACTCTGGACATGGCTACATGCAGAGCTGGGCGGAGGTTCCTTTATTTTTAAACCATCCATTGACAGTTCTGACTACGTGCATATAACATCTCTTTCTGAGTATTAATAAGGGCATGACTCCTTTTCTTTTGCCCACTGGGGCTTATATATAACATTGACTTTTTCAGGCAATTTTATCTTCAGATATTATCACGAAGCATAAGAGCAAGGGGAATTTCCTGATACTGCACAGCATTCAGTGGCTTTCTTGTTTATAGCTTTTTTTGTTAATGTCTGAGTTTAGATCCTTTGTAGCCTGAGTTCAAGGTCTTAGTGCCAAATGAGTGTCTCGTGGGTACAGGTTGTTACAGTACAAGCGTATTGTGAATTTCTATTGTTTTTTTCTGTTTTCTTACATATGGGTACGTGTTTTGTGTCTGCATTCTGAAAGATGTCAGTTCATATCATCTCTGGTGCTAAGGCTGGATGAACAGGACATGGCTTCCAGTATGTTTTCTGGTAGAGAATGTGGGGCTTGCTCTGCACATTTGGCAGCGATGTTTAGGCCCAGAAAGCTGGACCATCAATCAGAAGTACATTTGGGGAATATTGGCTCTCCCTGTGCATTGCGTATGTCGCCTTTGTAACCCAAGGGCTGTTTGCTCTCAAGTGAAGGAGGAGTTCAGGGAGACATCTGTTAGCTGGAAATCTTAAAGTGCTTAAAATGTTCTACTAAGAATATTTGCTCATAGTTTAAAGGTGTGGACTGCTAATTCTGGTATCTGTGGCCAAGTCCATCTACATCTTTCCAGGGGAATTTTAACACCCTTGACTTTCTAAATCGGTGGTGTACTTTCCACTTCTATTCTTATGCTGCTTTATATTGTTATGTTGTTAGCTGCTGTCTTTGCAGCCAGTCATAATTTATTTTCATTTGGTGTGAAAATTGTTTTTCTGTGTTAATGCAGTGACTGGTAGAGACTTTTGAGACTTGGTCTGCGGTGCACTATTGCTATGGGTATTTGGAACTTGCAATGTTGTCTTTAGTTCTTATGCTACACGGATATCTTATTCAGGATCTGGAAAATGGCTGGCATGCTCTCTGTTGGGATGAAGTTTGGCTGTAGAAGTCTTTTTCTGTTGGACAATGTACTATGGGACATAACTGTTCTTAGCATACCAAACGTGAGGATGTGTAGGGTGAATGCAGTCTGCTGTCTGTAACAATGTAAGATGATTATAAGTGATAGTTACTGAATAATTTCAGGATATTTCTAAGTTTACCCAAATATTACAGCTACTTATTTTGTATGTAGGTTGTCTTATTAAATAGTGTAACCTAGAGCAGCTCTGCAAGGAGGCGAGCAGAAAAGAAGCTATTAAGCGTTTTCCCTCTGGATATCTTTCAAAACCAGTATTCTCCTCCTTCTGCTATTTTAATGTCATGTTGGTTCTCTATCCACCTTTCTTTTGTTTCATGCTCAAAAGGATTTCCTCTCTTCTGATTTTAAGAGTTACTTGAAAATTCTGTGTTCTTTTATTCCTTTTTTTGTCTCTCTTCTCACTGCTGGGCACCATGTGATCACCAGCCTTGGTGCCACTGAGTAGCAGCAGCAGTAGTAAAAGGGTGTTTCTTCCAAGCTCCTACTTCCTAAAGATGTAGAAAGAGAGGGAAGACTCACACCAAAGATCCATTCAGCCTCATGTTTTGCCTCTGACAGTGGCCAAGAGCAGATGCCTAGGGATGAGTCAGCACACCCTGTTACTATCCTAGTGTTTTGTCTCATGATCACCTATAGCTTGGAGTTAAATTGGGTGGTAGCATCCTCATGTTATAACCTTGGATACTTCCTCCAAGAATTAGGTGGCTCATGGGTGTTGTATTTGGCTAACTCTGAAGCTTCATCTTCTGAAATGTGCAGGGTGATGATGATTCATATTAGCTGATCTCCACATGTTAACTTTCTCTTCCTCTTATCGTCTGTGGTGTGGTCCTTCCTATACACAGAATGCCAGTGACAGCAGTAAAATACAGTATGTTTGAGGTACATTTCTCAAGAGGGGGAATAACGAGAAACATTTTAAGATGTGTATTTAGGTGTGCTTATCTGAAAATTAGAAGCTGATGGCTGAATGCCAAGCTCTGCTTCACTCCAAGCAGTAATATGATGTGATACGGTCTCTTATTACATGGCTACAAATGGGTCTTCTCATGTCTAATGGCATACCTTTCCTCCAAAGCTTAGATGTGTGTCGCCTTCTGTAGCACGTGTGTTACTCTGTATACAAGGGGAAGCTATTCAGTATTGGCTGCAGGGGTAAGAGTAGTTACTGCTGCAAGTGGTGTGACTTAATCAGAACAGGTAACAATGAAAACTTGCTGGCATGTAATCTAAGACTTGCAATTTGTGATGTGAACATGAGAAAACTAATGGACTTCTACAGCGAGGTGCTGAATTGATGAACCTTGCTATTCTGCTACTGGAGATAATAAGATACCTGCACTGAATACAGGCAGGGTTTTCAGGGGTGATGTAAGTCTTGGGGGCTGTGAGCCTGAAATGTTATGAAGAGACTTGTTTCCCCAGAAGGTTAATGCACAGTTTTTTTTGAAAATGGAACCTCTTCATTTCTTGAACTAACTTTGGTTACAAGAGTGGAGGGTTTCTGTCTTCTGCTTGCTCTTGAAGGTGTAAGTACAGAGGAGTTTGTTTCTCTTCCAGGACTGCAGTAATTGGGAGTGGAGTTGTACCAGGCGTATGTCTCGCATGAGGTAGTTAAGTGCTCTGTGGGTTTCTGAATCTCCTGTATGCTGCTCACATGCACTTACCTGCCCTCCCATTCCAGAAAAACAATTCCTTTTGCACAGTAAAATTAATTTTCTAGTAAATTAAACAGCAGCTGCATGCAACACCACTTATTTTTGTGCGTGAGAACTGCTTTCTGGAGGTAGAGTTTAGGGGCATGGACAGGTAATTACACAGCTAATTTGCCTTTAAGCTCCTGGCAGCCGGGAATGCCAGTAAATTTTTGACTCTTGCATGCTTTTTTTTACATTTTGGCTGTTAAATTTGTTGATCAGGGATAAGCAACACTGTGAAGTGTGAGTGGATTTCATACACTGGCCATACACTTGTTCAGGGCTCAGCTTACGTTTGTGATTTAGGGGTGAGTTCCCATTTCCACACTGAAGTTAAAGTTAAATGTGAACAGCCCTTTAAGTATCCTTGAGGAGCATGCAGGTTGCATTTTCATTACCATTTTAGTTGGGGTGGGGATTGAATTTCTGAGATGAATCTCCTCACTGTCCCACTTTCTGCACATTGCTGTTTATTGGGAAGCAATCTGAGTGTGTAATTAGGATTTCTTTGGATGTAAATGAACCAGGCGTGTCACTGTAGGGATGTATCTTCTGTGCTTCAGGTGCCCTTGAGTCTTTAGCCTGTGGAACCAGACCTAGTCCAATGCAAACTCACAAATATGCATGGTGAGATTCTAGAGGTCTCAGAACCAACTGCCCCCTATGGCCTTTTCTCCTTTTGGACTGTGCCGGGTCCTAAAGCAGACAGTTGTGCTAGTCTTAAATTTTTATGTGATGGGGGTTAAGGCTTTTTGCTTTTTAAGCATCAGTGAAGTAAATAGGTAAGCCCTCTTGAGCTCCATCTACTGATCTAATACCTTATTCTCATTTTCAGGAGTCTTAGCGCAGTCAACCAGATGGATTTGAATGTTGTTTATGAAGCTTTTTCCTGTGTTTCCAGGCTGTCCATGTTGGTATTTGTCTTCTTTAAATAATGAAGAGGGCTGTGGCATGCCTATTTTTAAAGCCAGCTGTTTTGAAGACCCATGTGGGTGTAATTTTATTTAATTGTTTGTGTGTGGGTTACACTCTTTGTACCTTCTAGATGGTGTTTAATGTCCATGACCTCTCATCTCTTTCTTACCTGGATCTCTTTCCTCCTTTTGCCCCTCTGAACTGCTGATCCTCCCCTTTGCAAGAGGGAAGCAAAAATATAATGAAAAATGTCCTTTCCTGAAATGGAAGTAATTTCACTTGCCTGCTTTTTTTTTTTTTTTTATGTCAGAGACCAGGCTTGCTGCCTTTTCTGGGGCAGGAGAGCTTCTCATTGTTCAGCACCATAGCAAATAATAAAAGCTCAGCAGCAACAAATACTTGTGAATACCTTGTGGTCCTGTTCTCAGTTACAGAATTAGTTATGTAAATCTTGTATTAAATGAGGAAGAGTCCTGATGACTCCTAGATCATATTCTTGTGCCCATGCATGCATACAATTCCTTCTTGTCTAGGAAGAAAATGTCTGTGCTCCTAACATGCAGGCTACATAGAGATTAGCATACTAAACAGTATTGCTCTGTATGACCTGAAATTGGCTTTTGAGTGCGAATTGGATCTATGGGCTTTGAGAGAAGGGGTTGGAAAAACTATGGCTTCTGGTTTTCTAGGTTGCAGGTAGCAGTATGAATATAGTGGTGGTGGAGGTGCCTCGGTGAAGACCTTGTAGAGGCTCCTGAGCAACAGGAGTACCAGGTGATAGGGCTCAAGCTAAACTGTCTGCTTTGCATTTTCTTATGCCCATTTCCTGGCTGTACGTATCTTTTTGTTTTCATCTTTACATAAAGAAATAGTGTGATAAAGTGAAATGAGCACTAAGCCTGAGAACAGGAATGTCTGTGGTGTGTTCCTAATTGTTCTTGCTTCTACTGCATGAGTTTGGTCTAGTTGGTTAATTTGTCCAAGTACTTCTTCTGCAGCAAAAGAGCTGGCAATAGGTGTGCTACTGCACTTAATCTGTGTGTGCACAGGCACTCATTTTCATGCTGTAACACCCCTGCTGTGTGCATCTGTTGTTGGCATTTTTAGTGTGGCTGCTTGCTTGGGGATTATTTGGTGAAATATTATATGGTGAAGGTGAGATTGTTAGATAATTAAAATACAGATGAAAAACACTGAGATCCATCCCTCCACTGGCTCTTGTGGCTGCAAATCAATTGTCAGGCATGGAGCTAAGGTGGGCCAGTGTCATATGCTGCCTGTTCAGCAGCCCCAGCAGCCTTGCTGCTCAGCCACCTCCTTCCATAATCTCCTACCACAGACAGATTGAAGCTGCTTTTCAGGATCCAAATCAGAAAGTGTGAGAGCCCACCATGTTTGTTGGGTTGTTCAGCATTGTGGCTGCTAACATTTGTAATCAGGCTTTCCAGGTTTTTGCTGAACCCTGAATGATGCCTTCATTCATCCACTGGAATGCTTGCTGGGAAGCTACTGTCTGTGTACTGAGATTTGAAATGATCCCCAAAACCAATTTTTGAGGAGGTGGAGGTTAAGATTTTAATAATATCTGGATTATGATAGCATATGGCTTTTTTTTTAAATCTCATCTTCTGATCCCCCTTAGATTTTAACTTGGCTTTAAACTGGACTATGTCTCGTCTGGATGGTGTGTTAAATTGTGGTGGATGAGTGCTACCAAATTTAAGCAGGTAAAAAAAAAAAACTAAAAAACACCACCACCAGGAAACTGAACAAATGCCCTCCCCAACAGGAAATAAAATCCCAAACCACAACACCTCAAAACCCCCTGCACCTCCCCCCAAAACCTCACCAAAACTCAAAGCAAAACGTTGACCCTACAAAAACATCACAGAAAACCCCCACTTGTTTTTGTTTACTTTGCTTTTCTGTTTTAGTCTAATTGTCAATAAAAAAGTAAAAGACTTCATATTGGATTCAGCACTTCCTGTATTTGAAAGCATTTTGAGCAATGAAAATGGTTACTCTCTGCCCAGAGGAAATGACAGTATAAAGTGAATGGATTTGGACAGCTCTGCACAGTTCCAACTGCTTTGGGAAAGATTTAAGATAACAGATAAGTGCAAGTTAATGATGTTTCAGAACAGCATTTATTTTAATTCCATATATTCCAGTTTGAGGACTTTTTAAAAATTGGTAAATGTTTTCACTGCTCTTGAGTTGGAATTAGAATTCCTCCCCACTAAAGAAAATGTGAAGATACTTTAGATACAGCATTTCTGCAAGTATTTGCAGCTTCGAACTCTGCTAGCTCTTCAGCTTTGAGTTGAAGTCCTTACTGCTTTGTCAACTGTTTTCCTTAGAATGTGACGTATTGAATGTCTCCTCTGGCAACACAGATTACTTCTGAGGCAGAAAAACTGAAAATCACCTGTCTTGCATGGAGGTCTAAATACCATCTCTAGAGTCCCTGGACTTTCTGGGTCAGATGTCACCAGGTAACCTATATGAGCTTCTCTGGCACAGTAGGATAAAAATGGAGTTTTGTGAGACTATTTGGAGAGAAGTAAATGAAAATTGTTAGCAGGGGCAGGTATTCCAGGTGAGGCCCAGGAAGAAGCAGCGTATTAACTCTTGTATTTCATTGTGTTGCTTTTTTTTTTTTTTTTTTCTTCCCTTTTTATTCTCAGCTATTTTGGGGGCTTATCAAAAGTAGTTCTTTTGATGCAGCCTTTTATCTTAAACTGTCAGTCAGTGGTAGGGAAGGGAAATAGAGATGGAGTTGTTTGACGCTCAGAGGAATCTAAAACATGATCTTTACTGTTATCTCTGTGTCTGCTAGATGTTTGTTCTGTTTGGATCAATGATGCCACAGTTCTCTCCCTGCCAAGGGCTGCTGTGTTTGACAAACTAGCCTTCTGCTTTGCACAGCTGGGAAAGGTTTATATGGCTTATCCTTTCCCCTCTGCCTGCTGTATGCCCTGCTTTACCTTCTAGTAGTGTACCTGTCCTTGTGACTGGGAAGCAGTGGTGCACAGTGGGATCTGTGCTGTCAATAGCTGGCAGTTGTGTTTTAAATTCTAATTAGTACTGCATAGGGAACATGGTTACTGCTTTACAAGCTCCCACTGTAGTTTATGGTCTCTTCTCTTATTGTAGCAGGAGTAATCCACAGAAACACTTACAGTAAATTACTGTGGCTCATTTTGGCAGAGAATTGAGATGGCTTGTGTGCTTTGGTGGAAGAGGTCTTCAAAATGGTGGAGCTATACAATGCTTTCTTCCCGATAACCCAAGAGATGGCAAGAGAGGCAGTTCTATCTCTTGCATTTGCCTTTGCAGAGAGACATGGCAAAGGAAGATGGCTTTCCTTCTTCTGAGTCAGTTCAGTGAAGTTTTTCCAAAACAATTATCTTTGGACAGTGATCAGGTTATCTGCTGACCATCTGCAGTGATACGGTGTTTTATATGGTGTTTTATATGGTTCTCTTACTATCCTTGTCTTTTTAGATAAGGCCTTCTGACTGCTGTTTTCAGATCTGAACGGTGTGTTTTGTGTATTTAGGAGTGATGGTGGGTTTTTTGGTGGGTTCTGTTTGTTTTGGTTTTTTTTTTGTCCAAGAGTAGGGGAGAAGCATGGAAAATCTGTTTAGCTTTAATGCTGACCTCAGGTGGTTGTCTCTCAAGGTTTCAATTATAATCAGCCGTGGGGGAGAAGTTTTTTCAGAGAGCTTTTGTCCATTGATGACAGATAGAGTCATATAAGGTAGCAAACATCTGACAGTTGTGTAGAAGAACTCCTGGAAATGGAAAGATGCATCATAGCGTAACTGAACTGTTTGGCTAATCTAGTGGCCTTCTACGAAGGAGTGACTGCCTTGGTGAATAAGGAAGGAACAACTGATGTCATCTGCCTTGACTTCTGTAAGGCTTTTAGCGCAGTCCTTGTCACTAAATTGGAGAAAGAAAGGTTTGATGGATGGACTAGTTGAAGGATGAGGAGCTGGCTGCCTCTGAAGAGTTATCCTCAATGGCTCAGTGTCCAAATGGTGGTGAGAAAAAGTGATGTTCCTCACAGGTCTGTATTAAGACTGATACTGTTCAGTGTCATCATTAATGACACAGACAGTGGGGATGAATGCACTGTCAGTCTGTGGGCAGCACAACCTGAATGGTGCAGTTGATTTGCTAAAGTGAGGGGACACCATCCAGAGAGACCCATAGAGGAGTGGGCCTGTGAGGTTCAACAAGGCCAAGTCCTTCACCTGGATCAGGGCAGTCCCCTCTATCAGTGCAGTTTGGGGGATGAAGGGATTGAGAGGAGCCCTGTGGAGAAGGACAGAGGATACTGGGGAATATAAAAATGGACTTGAGCTAGCAGAGTATGCTCACAAACCAGAAAGCCAACTGTACGCTGGGCCACATTGAAAGATGTGTGACCAGATCAAGGGATGTGATTCTGCCCCTCTGCTCTGGTGAGACTCCACCTGCAGTACTGCATCCAGCTCTGCGGCCGCCAGCACAAGAAAGGCATGGATCTGCTTGAGGGGGTCCAGAGGAGGGCTGGAACACCTCTTAAATGAGGAAGAGCTGAGAGAGTTGGTAGTGTTTAAGCCTGGAGAGAGCTGAGGAGACCATATTACAGCCTTTCAATGCTTAAATGAATCTTACAAGAAAGACAAAGACTTTTACCAAGGCTGATAATGACAGGACAAGGGGCAACAGTTTTAAACTGAAAGAGGGTAGGTTTAGTTTGAACATAAGGAAGAAACTCTTTACTTTGTAGGTGGTGAGGCACTGGCACAGGGTGCCCAGTGAAGCTGTAGCTGCCCTATTCCTGGTACTGTTCAAGGCCAGGCTGGATGGGGCTTTGAGCAACCTGGTCTAGTGGAAGGTGCCCCTGCCTGTGGCAGAGCGGTTGGCACTAGGTGATCTCTAAGGTCCCTTCAAACCCAAACCATTCTGTGGTTCTCTGATAATTAAGAGCTGCATCCTTTTGAAAGCCTTGTGGTTTGCCTAGGTGCATTTGAAATCCCTTTTCCTGGAGGTAGTGTGTGAGGGGTGAATGGGGAAGACAGCAGGTCATTACTGTGTTGCAAAATATGTTGCTTTTACCTTTTCATGTGAATCTTAATCCACATGGTATAGATGGAGTCCAGGGGAGAAGGTGGTTGCTTTTTCACCCAGTGCTGAAGATACAGCTTTTCTGAGATATCTCAAGATGGTTTTGGAGATTAGAGCAAACCAGCAGCCTTACAGTTTGATAGCATTTCTGAGGCTTCACTTAAGATGCAGGGTGCGTTTCTTCATCCTGATAGAGATAATAGGTTTTAAGCAATTGCACCCAAGCTAATTCCTTTTGATAAGAGCTCTATATTATCTAAAAAAAGAATCCTAACCGCCTGGGAAGGAACAATGTAAATGTCTCTCTCATGGACTGTTTCATTCGCTCTTCTCTGATATCTTCAGATGATATGCCACAGATCTTTCAGGCCGTAAAAATCGATCAGCTTTTTTTTTAGGTAGGGAGTATTGCAGTCAGGGAAGTGTAATAGTGCTGTTGGCTTGCAAGGTGCGAAGGGAGCCCTGCTACTTCAGATGAATCAGGACTACTATGGGGATTACAGCTTCAACATAAGGAAGTGAATTTGGTCTCTCTTAAAGGAGCCCTTGTTCCCTCCCTGTGCAGGCTGTCTGACTGTAGGGTGCAGGTTGCTTCTGCTGATTAGGGTGATGTAGTTTTGTAATTTGGAAAGAATATCAAAAGCCTACCACTTTATTTAGCAGCACCTCCTACTCTGTGTTTGCACTGGAAAGAAGAATATGTTATTGTTGTATGTTAACCAGACATTTTAAGAGATCTCATTTATTTACACTTTTTTTCCCTTTTCTTTTTGAGACCAGTAAAGAAATTTCAAGTTAACTGTATTTCTGATACTTAAATTTCTTTTATTCTGTTTAGTCTCTCTGATTTTCCGCTCATAGAGCATAGGATAGAAAATCTAATTGATTGCATTTAAAAAGGGGAGGAAATCACAAAGCAACATACTGTTTGTCTAAATGTGCCACTTCTAGGAAAGTCATGGGTTTTTTTATACATATATATATGTGTTAGCATTATTGAAAGGTTTTCAAACATTGTGGGCATATTTGCTGTAACTTGCTCTTTTCCTCCTAGATAGTTGTAGATGGCATTCTTGATGTGCAGCTGTCTGATGACAATTGGAGCTGGGAGGGCAGGCAAGGGGAAAAGGGAAAGATTGGAGATCAGGATTATAATCTCCTGTGCTGATACGCTTTGGTTCTCCTTCCCCAGAGAAGAGCCTGTGAATGTATGGCATGTGTCTGTCCCTTCACCTGCCTGCTGGCTAGGGAAAGTCCCTCCCAGGTGAAGCCTGGTTGGTTCTTTTTCAAAGGAGGGTTTGTGTGGATGTGTGTCTGGTGGGACAAAACAAGATGCAAAATCAAAATGTTTCTTTTCCCCTCCCCCTCCACTTGTAAAATGGCTTAGTGTGTCTCAAACCATGTAGTTAAGTAGTGCAGGACAGGAGTGGGAGATTTGGGATTTTGCTGGAAATAGGAGGCAGAGTGCGCAGCTTTAATGCTGGGAAAGCTATTGCTTTTTCTCTTATGTGGCACTAGAAGGGTTGTCCTTGCTCAACCCCCTCATTTACACAGTGCAGCAGCAAACTGGTGCTTAGATTGAAAATAAATGGCGGGGTTCAGGGGGGGAAAGTCATTACCACCACTTGCTAAGTTGGCTGCAGTATCTTTTTGTGTCATAAACTGTTGTGAATTTGAAAGGGCTGCTGTATTTCCTTCCCAGATATGGTAAAGTTTAATCGGCAAATGAAGCAACTTTTTGTTCAGAACGCTCTTTTGAGCTGAAAGGCATCAGCAGAGTTGTTGCTGTGTCTCCCGTGACTACCTTGATTGAGGAGCTGGACTGTGTGTTCTAAGTCTTCCTGATGCAGAGGCTTGAGTGCTTAGTCTGAATCAATTTACTCATTCTTCAGCTCTTACTTTTTTGGCTTTAACTTTCTTCCTACTGCATGTCACATTGCATTCTCCTTTGTCTGGAGGATGCAGAGAGCCAACCTCCCTCTCTGGGCTGCTAAGAGAACTTGTTTGCTTATTAGAGCTGCCTAGTGCAGGGTGGAGGAAGCACCTTGTGTAAAAGAGCGTTGAAGCAGAAGTGTGTTCTTTGCAATGATAATACCTGCTCAGCCTTGCAAGCGACTCCATAGATACTTCTCATCTTGTTCTTTCATGAGTGATACATAGGTGCAAAACCTGTGTGAAGATGGAGCTCCTAAAAGACTTTTCTCATTTGTAAGATTGGATAAGAAAGTTGGGGTTGTTCAGCCTGGAGAAGAGAAGGCTGCATGGAGACCTCATAGAAGCCTTCCAATATCTGAAGGGGGCCTATAGGGATGCTGGGGAGGGACTCTTCATTAGGGACTGTAGTGATAGGACAAGGAGTAGCGGATTCAAACTTAAACAGGGGAAGTTTAGATTTGCTATGAGGAGGAAATTCTTTACTGTAAGGGTGGTGAGGCACTGGGATGGGTTGCCCAAGGAACTTGTGAATGCTCCATCGCTGGCAGTGTTCAAGGCCGGGTTGGACGTAGCCTTGGGTGACATGGTTTAGTGTGAGGTGTCTCTGCCCATGGCAGGGAGGTTGGAAGTAGATGATCTTAAGGTCCTTTCTAACGCTAACTATTCTGTGATTCTATAGCAATACCCCTAATGCAAGAGGAAATCCTCACCAGCCCTTTTCTTGAGGAATTGCATCGCTTGTTGAGAGTTTAAGCAGATCACTTGTTCTGTAGATCCTGCACAATTTTGCTGGCTTGTTTTCTTGATTATCCTAAAAATGACAGGTTGCTATGTAATGTACTCAGATTGACTTCGCAACCTATCTATTCAGTCATCATTTTCTGCTTTTTGAAAGGACTTTGTTTAATGACAGCAATGAGATGGTGCATCTGGATGATGAGATAAATTAATATAACTACTTCATGGACCATTGCTAGGGAACAAACACTAGCTCCAAACTGCTAAGTTATGTCTTGGCTCTCTTGCCACTGTATTATTGAGATGGCAGGCCCCGGTTTATTAAATTGAGCCATACTTTGCCTGTAGATTATTTCACGCATTTCCATGGGAGAGTCCTCTAATTGAGTTGCTTGACAAACAGCTGTGATGTCTCTCTGGTTGCTCTACTTTTTGAGCGTTTCTGGCCTAACCCTGCAAAAGGACCAGTGTTGCCTGGTTGTCCTGTCACCTAATGAGCCCAAGTATAAGTCCTATCCCTTGTGTTTTTGTGCTGGCATCCTTACAGGAGCTCCATTATCTTTTGTTTTGGAAAACAAAATTGCAATTTCATCTGGTGGTCTTGTAAAGTTTTGTATTTGGGCTTTTAATCTTGTGCTCAGGCAGGTTTGATGTCCAGCATTACAGTTTATGATACAGAGTCAGTTATGGAGTTCCTGCTAAATATACATCTTTGGTGGTCTCAGTGATACTGAAAAATACTGAATTGTCAAAGTTCTGTTGTTTTCTGTCACTAGTGTGTACACTGTTCTGTCCTGCTCCATCTGTTTTTACTGTTGTGGGATTCAAATGAATCACTGAGAACATGTCACCTTATATTAACAGTGAAATACATTAGGTGTCATGGAAAATAAATGTTTTCAACAAATTTACAGTGTTTGTAGCTCTTGAATCGTGAATTCTGAACCTGGAGAGCTTTGGGAGGATTGAGAGAGTGATAAAGAGGTTTATAAAAGGTGGAAGCAAGGACAGGCGGCCTGGGAAGAATGCAGGGATGTTGTCCGGGAAGCTAAGGACCAGGTTAGGAAGGCTAAGGCCCACTTAGAATTCAACTTGGCTAGGGATGATAAGGACAACAGGAAGGGATTCTATAGGTATATTGCAAATGAAAGACAGACTAGGGACAACGTGGGCCCTCCCCAGAAGCTATCGGGAGAACTGGCTACCCAGGATTTGGAGAAGGCTGAGGTTCTTAATGACTTCTTTGCCTCAGTCTTTACCAGCAAATGCTCTGACCACACCACCC
>JANRGW010026774.1:0-39205 GCA_024733675.1 Psilopsiagon aymara | reverse complement strand
CAAAGAGGAAGCTTTTATATAAATATATATATATATATATATATATATATATATATATGACAAGAAAAAAAAACCCAAAAAACCAAAAAAACCTGCTTTTACCATTACAGAAGGAGCTAAAATGTCAAAGAAAATATTTTTTAATTTAGCAGGGTTGTATCACAGTTGCTTTTCTTATAGCAGTAATTTGACAGAGAAATAAAATGAAATTAAATCTGAATTTGGATTGTTTGAGACCCTTCACTTGTATTGTAAATATGCATAAAATTTGCACATATAAATAAGATTATAGCAGCCATTTCTTTCATGACCACAGCAGCAAACCACTGTATAAGCTGAGATAATGTTAATAGTGATTAACAATAGCAAGTGATTGGTAAGAAAACAAAAGAGAAGAAAAATCCTGGCTAATAAACCCTGTGTGACTTGCATAGTTTACACATTAGAGGAAAATCATTCATCATTTTCTTTGAGTTCAGAGCTATGCTTCTGACATTTAAATATGTGGTGCAAGTCTGTAAACCATATCCTTATTCCAACAATTTAGAAAGCTTTCACACCTAATTGAAGTGTCTGCATCATTTCTGCATGTGATTTTCAATATCAAGGGCTGTAACATGGCAAAGGAAATACTTTTGTTGTACAAAGCAATTTTTAAGTGCTTTTAATTAGCATTCATTTCTAGGTTGAGTTTGAATGCTTAAAGATGCTTTTATTAAGCATTCCTGAGGATTCTTCAGTAACAGCTAAGTGAAAAGTATGTATCACAAATGTAAAAGAAACTTTGGTGAAGGCAAAAAATCCACAGTGACAAAATTCCTTGTTTTGTCTGGTATTTGGCATATAAAGTCTCCTTCATGGTCATCATAAACAGCAGTTCTATGGTTTGCACAAGCACAAAACATATCCTGAGACTTGGAAGCAAGCCTGATGTTAAGATTAATGTGGTATTAGCAGAAGTGCTAAGATAAAAAACAAGCAATCAAGCATATGTAGGTGGTGCCAGATGCCTTCCTGTTTCTGCATATATTGTGCATTTGGTAATTCCAGAATAAATTTGAGTAAAAAGAATCAAAATTACTCTCTTGGGCCAGTCTAGAGATCAATATGGGTTACATTTGAACTGCTAAATATGTCCATGACTGAAAGTGATCCCTACTCTGCAGGCTAAGTGGTCCAGTCTGATTTGCCTCCATACAGTCACAGATAGTTGCATCAGGAAGAACACAGTACACCCAAATGATCTAGCATTGGATCAGGTCTTCTATGGGTTGTATATATTGGATCTGTAATGTAATACAATCGTAATTCTAGTGTAATTGCAGTCAATGCAATTACCTAATTTACAGCATGATCCTTTATATCTAAGCTGCATGATATAGGGCTTGGCATGGGAGGATGTGCGTTGTCTGAGAGTGAAGACTGAAAGAGGAGTAGAAATTCTTGGAAATGTAAGAAGGAGAAAAGGGCATCATCCTCACTGTTAGGGGCAATTCCAGGTTTAGCTACTCTAAAATCCATACCTATTATTCCTCTTGCAGGAAGGACAAGCAGCCTGTTTATCCTGAAGGTGAGCCCAGCAATAAATTGAGAATGATCAGCTGATCAATACCAGCAGTGAAAAGGAGAATTTATGATTTCACAGTATATAACTGTTTTGCTTTGTCCCAACTCAATAACATGTCTCCATCAGTTGCCAATAATGGAAAATCAGGGAAAGCACAAACCCAGAATAAACACACAGTGACATTTTGCCTCCCAGAGCATTCAGTACTCTGTGTTTTAACCATCAACTACTTTACAGATAATACACCATGTAAAATAACCCTTGATAGATTTCCATAAATTTGTCCAATCTCTTTTTATCTCTTACATACTTTATATCCAGGGTTAAGAATACCTAATGTTGTGTCTACTTTCTCAGCGTTTCTATCAGCATTTGGCAAGGAACCTTGCTTTTAGAAATTAAAAGAACTTTTAGAAATTAAAGAAACTATCTGATGCTTTTTCATTGTTTACATGCCAAATGCAGTTAGTATGAATAATTAGGTAAGAGCATGAGATATGAAGCTGGAAGAGAAATGAAAAAAGGGAAGTTCAAATTGGATGAAAGGGGAGTCCTTCTCTTCCTGAGAAGAAATTTTAGTAGTGGAAGAGGCTTCCCAGAGAGGTTGTGTACTCTCTACCCTTGGGGGCTCTCAAGACTCTACTGGAATCAGGTCTGACCTCTGAACCACTCATGCTCTGAGCTGCTGTTGGCCCAGAGACCTCCTGATGTCCCCTCCAAAACGAATTACCCTGTGATTCTATGGGGTTTTCTTTCAAGTACCTGTTCATAGTCATTGGCAACTGTTAATGTATATGTATTCCAATGTAGCATTATACCCTAAAGACCTCAGTGCTGACATAAATATTCAGAGACACCACTGTTAAATTTATTCCATTAAACACAACTGCAGGTTAAGTTTGGTGCCAAATGCTTGTCATCTTCCATGTTTATAAATTTTTATTCCAGCCATTATTGAAAAATAACATTTGAACTCTTGTGTTTAACATCTCAAATAGCTTTTCTCTCTTATTGATGTTCAACTGATGCATCAGAAGAAGGCAGGTCTGCCCATTTTCAACCTCAGTCCTTTTCAATTTCATCTAGGGAAAGTCTTTCCCGCCTAAGCAGCCTCCCACAATATCCTAAGCAACCGTGTTAGCTTTCTTAATCCCAGGGTGACCTTTATTTCAGATCAGGGCTATCTGAATCCCTTACTTGTTCAATTTTTATTACCCACTAAGAAGAAATTAATGATTTTCTAAGAAAATGTAGAATATTTTTCAATGGAAATCTTTTGGAACAAGTTAGACAAACACCTCTCAGAAATTATTATTTATCATTGGTGGCAACAGATGAGTTAAATTTTTCATGTTGATTTTTCTAACCCTATGTTTTCCCTATTCTGTATGTCAAGACTCCTTTAAATTCTACTACAAGCGCTTGGACATATACATAAGATTATGTGCTTCTTTTTGGGATATAACAATATTTTGTTACTATGGATATTAATTCTATGTTTGATTCTACTTTTCCAACACAAAATCTGGTGTGCAGGAAAAGGATAGAGGTTAAAAGCAGGTAGAGGAGTACCATACATCCTGCCCTTACATAACAGAAACCCACACATTATAGTAGATGTCCTTAATGACAACTAATATGGTTATGGCCATCCTGGCAGAATAAAAATTGTAGTAGAATATTTTAGATGTTGTTTTCTGGATCATTGCTGAAAAATCACATGGACTCCAGGGAAAACCTCCACTGCGTTCGGGGATAATTTGTCTGTTTTCTGGGTTTCCCTAACTCTGTAAGGTTTTATTCCAGTCATTTATTGAAAAATGATGTTCAATGTAAAAATGCTGTAATATGACATTGTAGCACAAACTGTTTCATTTGGAGTAGTAACATAAGAAACATTTTGCTCAGATAGATACTTGCAGCTTGTTTTCTGTTACCAACAGAGCAATAGAAGATGCTAGCCACTGTTTGCTTTTCATTTCACTTGCATTCCCTCAGTGCCTGTGACTTGCTTATGAGGGATGTTACAGAATACATTCAAAACTAGTAACCAGTTATGATTTTTTGGTCCACCAATTTGCCTAATCCATTTCTAAACCAGCAGGGGCTGTTTTGTATACTTCCTGTGGCAAAAATTTCCAGAAAGAATAAAGTACTTCCTCATATCTTTTCTAAATGAGCTTCCTGCTTGTTTCATTGAATGGTCCCTAGTTTTTGCATTGTTAGATGTATCATTCAGGTTATCTTTTGCCTTTGTGATTTTGTAAACTGTGAAATGTTGAGTACAGAAATGACAAAGCACTGAATGCAATCAGAAGCCTATAATCAATATCTAAAATCAATATTCAAATTATTTTAACTGCTTCAAAATGTCAAATCGTTTAAGGCCCATACAATTTTATAGTCAAGAGTAAGAATACTGAGTTTTTCAGTGCTAGATTGATAATATCGAGTGTTCTATTGGAAAAGAAACACACCTAACCAATATGAAACACTGAAGGGATATCTAAGACAATACGGAAAGTAGCAGCAGTAAGAAATTGTTTTGAGAACAAACATAAAACCATCTTTCAGCCATTTTTCCTGACTGAGAAGTTGCATCTGCTTCTTTGTATTTGATAGAGCCAGATATACTTTTCACTAAATTACTTAATCACTCGTTGAACCTACTTACACTACTGGCATCCACAGCACTTGATTGTAATGAAATACACAACTTAATTTTACTCTGAGTGGAAATGTACTTCCTTTTGCCTGCTAATTTCATTGTATGTTACTCTTTCCTGGACTCCTAAAGAGAGTGAATAATTGCTCCCTAACCAATGTGGGAATGTACCTAAATGAACACGGTCATGTGAGCAATCCAGACAGCTACTTGACAATGGTGAAGTAGCGAAATGAAGGCTTTGGGACCTTGCCTGAGGGTTGCTGGAGGGCATGCATTTGCAGGAGGGAGAGGTTAGCCGCGTGGAATGTACTGTTCTCGAACTTGGAACCATATGTCGCACTTGGAACCATGTGCTGTAGTAGTTAATCAATCATTAAGCTGTTACTAACCCTTAGCTAAGGAATGTTAACCAACCAGATGTTACTGAATGTTCCATTATCTTGAAACTCTCTATAAAAGGTGTCAGTTGCGTGTGACAAACTTTGTCAACACTTTGATTACATTAAACTGTGTGTGTTGTCCGTTAATCTCCCGCAAATCAATTTCTTCACAATGCTGGCCAACTCTATCATGTCTATACCCCACTGTCTGTTTTGCACGCTGAAGAGTCCTAGTTCATGAAGTTTTTCTTCATATGAAAATTGTTCCACATCTTTGATCATCCTTGTCATCTTCCTTCGAACTTTCGAAGACTACCTTTCTGAGATATGATGATTAGAGCAGCATGAAGCACACAAGAAGTGCATGCACCATGGATTTATACAACGGTGTAATCAAGTATTGTGGGGCTTCTAAACTCTTTTGTTAATAATACTTTACATTCGTCTTCTCCTTTTCACTGCTATTGATACTTTTATAAAGCAACTCATAGTAATGTAAGATGTCTGTACTGGGTAGAATCAGGAAATTTACCTCACAGGGTAGGTGTAACTTTTGTATCTTTTTCACTATTTGCATTGGTTTTAGAATCACAGAACCATGGAATAGTTAGCATTGGAAAGGACCTTAAAATCATCTGGTTCCAACCCCCCTGCCATGGGCAGGGACACCTCCCACTAAATCATGCCACCCAAGGCTTTGTCCAACCCAGCCTTGAACACCGCCAGGGGTGGAGCATTCACAACTTCACTGGATAACCCATTCCAGTACCTCACCACCCTTACACTAAAGAATTTCTTCCTCACATCCAATCTAAACTTCCCCTGTTTAAGTTTGAGCCCTTTACTCCTTGCCCTCTCACTGCAGTCCCTAAAGAAAAGTCCCTCCCCAGCATCCCTATAGGCCTCCTTCAGATACAGTAAGGCTGCTATGAGGTCTCCACACAGCCTTCTCTCCTCATCTTAGCTAAGATTATGGCATTTGTCTCACTGGAAGCATGGCCAGATATCTGTCAGACTCTACCTAACCAGATTCTGTCTGAAATCTGTATTTCTTACTATAGTTATCATTTTTCAGTAGCAGCTCTGAGAAAATCGTGTTGAATGGTAGGCTTGCAGAGATATTTCTTCATCTGAATCAACTTCAGGAATCCCTTATTTTTTTCATGTTCTGTTGCAAGGACTCAAAGGAAAACCTTTAAAGATGTGACCCTACTGTGAAGTATTTCCAGGCTGCTGATCTGCTGGGTCTGCAGCAAGACCCACTATTTTGTCAAGGCTGATAAAAAACTAGAAAAAAATAGTGTATTCAAATTAAAATTAGATTCTTGTGTATTTCTGTTCTGCAGCTGGGGTTTTTTTGAGTGCTAAATGATTTCCTACGATCTTTGTTGCAGGATTTACTTGCTGTTTATGACTGTGCCAGTGTTGTCTAAACCGTTGATCTGGTTATCTCTCATCCTTGCAATCTGGTGAATCTTAATTATATCCTTAGCTTGCTCTTGTTTCATACTCCATTTTTATTTGCTACTTAGTGCAGAAATTTTGATTGAAAGTTACAGATGAAATTCTAATCAAGGACACAAGAGGAATCTTGCACAGACAGTTGTCTCAGGTTGGTATAGCATCCTCCCATAATCTCCAGGGTCTCACAGCCCACTATGTCTTTTGGAGTGTACCCTGATGTGAGCTATTCCAGTGCATAATGGACTTCAGCTTAGTCCCAGAAGCACACAGTAAATGGGGAAAAGACTTTAGAAAGTACCGCAGTACTGATACTGAGTCTACTGCCCAGCATCAGCTGTCTGACTTACTGGTCTGCCTCCCTTACCTGTTCAGAAGCAGCTATCACAAAAGTGGCTCTTCCACTATGTGTTTTCAGGACTTTAGCAGCTCTTGAGAGGCATAGTAAACGCACTGCAAATTACTGAAAAAAACAGGAGAAATCTACAACACTAACTCCAGAGCTGTTTTTTCAATTCATATTTTAAAACAACAATTCAGTCAGAAGATCTGAGTTAGTGTACAAGCTGTATCCTTTTCTCTCTTTTCCTTGGTTTAAGCCAACAATTTATCATGGCACAAGAGGTAAATGACTGGGGATTTCAGTGTAAACTGTGCTGGTAGATTGGTAAACATTTCTGGTATTGTTGCAAATAACCATCACAAGCGTTAGGAATGGAAGTTTAGCTTTAATCCGGTATGTTTACCATTATGACTTTAAACTGTTTATAAGAAGGAGAGTACTTTAAATGTTCCTGAGGAGATGGGCAAAACCATATGGCTACTAAGGGTTTAACTGAGATTAAGTGTTTGCCTTAAAATTCAGAGAAACGTGGTCACTCTGCAGGCATGGTTTGTCATTTAAAACATTGCTGTTGATACTGTGCTGTGACGCCAGCCTAAAACATTTATGGTAACTCCAGAAATTAGGTGTATTAGAAGCTAGGAGACAACATCTGGACTCTTCCATATCACTGCATCCTCAAACAGAGCTATTCAGAGTTGTCCACATAAAATAATATAAAATGTCCCCCCTGTTCCTAATTTTATTGGAGTTGTTAAAATGCAGATTTCAATGTCTTCCAAAAAAAACACAAGGTCCGGACACATGGTAGTAGGTGAAGTTGTCAGTTTTCATGGTGACCAGTAGAACATTGATTGGGGTTTTCCACTAGTTAAGCCCCTGACTAAAAGCTTGGGAGAGCTGGATGCTGTTCTTTTGGGGATTGTGAAGTGGACATCTCACTTCCCCTATATCTGCCAGGAGGCTTGATCTGGCAGCTGCTTTCCATACTGGGTAGCTCAGAGTCCATGACTCAAATTCTTCCTATATGTGAGAGGTGTCAAACCACTCTTTCCCAGTATAAAAAGGTTCTCCAAAAGGTTAGCTAAGGGTTCTGGTTATTTTCTAGCCTGTTAAAGCTACTTCACCCTGCGGATGAAAGGAGAAAATAAGTGGAAGAGAGCTTAGCACCCTAACCAGATCATACAGCACTGGGATGAGACAATGAAGACCTTAGTTCCAGCCACTCTTCCAAGGTCTTGTAAACATCCTGTGAGGTTTGGCACCCTGAATCAGGATTTGTAAGCAAGTGGCATGGGAAAGTAAGAAATTGAGCTATTGCTGCCAGTACAGGTGGGGAAGGATGTCAGAAGGAGAAGGTCCTTCACCTTGGTGAAAGGGCTCTCCACAACTCTAGCCAAACTCTGTGCAGTAGCAGTTCACAGTAGCCCAATGCTACCTGAGGAGGAGTTTTGATCTTGTGACTGTCCAGAGGAGAAAATCAAATATGTATTTTGCCAGACATGACAGAAATTAAAAACATAAGAAATTTTTTTTGCTACTTTGTCAAAATGATTGCTCCAAGACTGGATTTCAGTCCTCGTTAGCAAAAGATACATAAGGAAACAAACACATTGTTGTCCTCACCTGAGAGTTCTGTTTCCCTTATTAACATTCCTAGCTGATTGACTTTTTGTTAAGGGGCATCAAGAAGGCTGCCTGACCACAGTGGATTCTGCAGAGCACTGAGCTGGCATCAAATGTCATGCCTCCTTGAGAAATCTTTAATTAAAACAGAGAACAAATACAAAAGAGAAGATAAGCATCCTTATCCGATGTCATTGATTTTGTTCTTTAACCTTGTCTTCTCCATGCATTCTGAGATGTCGACAATAAACTAAGCTATCTTTTTCTGTGTAGGCTACTCGAAAGAGACCATGTAGTTTTGTATTACTTTTCCTTTGCAGGAGCATATAGCCTCTTTCGTGCTGCCCTGGAGTCAGCCCTCACCAGCTGGTGTTTTGTTGTGCTCTCATTGCACTTGTGACATTTGTCAGCTAAGGTCTCTCTGGATTCCACTACTGGAGGAGTCTGCAGCCTTCACTTGTGCCTCATACACATCTTAGAGGTCTGTCTCCCAAACTTTTGACAAGCACCCAACCCACTGAACCTCCTCAGTATCACAAGTGGTCTATTACTGAAACAATATGTATGAAAAGTTGTTCCATGTCATTGAGCAGCTCACATGGAAAGTGGAATGAGGAAAATGGTGGTGAGCTGGAGAAGAAAGATGCCTTCAGTGTAAGGTAATTGAGGTTCATCTGCCAAGTTTTGGGGGAATTCCTCGTTGATTTAGAGGGCCTGCCAAATAAGGTTCTTCTGGATAACCCAGGGCTTGCCACACAGGGAAGATCTTGGATGGAAAACACGATTTGGTCCTAAGGAAGTGATAAGAAAGAGTATTCTTTGCTGCTTTTCTAGTCTTTCTAAATGACTTTGATGTAGAAGTAAACCTTCAAAACTATGCTACCCGGTCTGATATTTGGCATGAGCAGTCAGATTTTATTTTCCAAGTCTGTGTCTCCTGTTCAGCTAAGGAGCAGGAGTAGCATAGTGTTTTCAAGCTGCTGTGAATGTTGGGGAGCAAGTTTAGGTTGCCATGCTCAGTTTAGCTGATGAGCTAATGAGAAAGAATTCTCAGTGCAACCAGTTATAAACATATAGCTAGCATCTACCTAGAATACAGACAGCTCATGCTGGCTGGCAGTCGCTACCGCGATCATAAAGTGAGCATTCCTGCTGATGGCAAGTCATTGGAACTAGATGATCTTTAAGGTCCTTTCCAGTCCTAACCATTCTATGGTAGCTGGGCCCATAGAAATATGTTTTCAAGGAAAAGACAATTCTTTATATGCTGACAGGCTCAGTTAGCAGGATTAAAATACTCCTCTTCATACAATAAAAGGCCAAGTTAATTATCTCTGGTATACAGGATAGCTGCATGTGTCTAATGGCCTTTGCTCCTTCCTGGAGGGAGTGATAGTTTATTATTTGCTAATTCAAGATCAGAACTGCTAAGAAATTTGGGTTTCATTTTTCTCTGTGGAAATCACTTAGAATCATTAATCTTGCTATTGTTTCCCTTGCCTTCTCTCAAAGATCACAGTACAAAGAAAATCTATTTAACCAGGCATTTATATATTCAATTGTGTGACAAAAATATTTTCTAGTTTATATATTCATATTTTTTATACAGATAAGTATCAATTTATGTATGTATTTATATATGAATATATGAATTTGTGTGTATGCATGCACGCATATACACAACGACATATATAAGTACGTATACATATATACACACACACACATCTATCTGCACTACCACCCTGATATCCACAGTAGCCATCCCCTGAAAGAAACTGCATGATGAATTTCTCTACTGACTTTCATCTTGCAGTAACAATCTTGTGGGTTAGTAAAAAGATGGACATTGAAGTGGTACCTTGCTCTTCATGAGGAGATTTTGACTGTGAACTTTCTCCATTGTCTTGCCAATTAAGCATGTAAAAAGAAAGTTGCATCAGTAGCTCTTCACTGAAGCTGAAGGTGAGCCTGTGCCAAGGATGGGGAAGAGGAAAAAGGCTCTCAGTGTACTTTGCACTATGGGTGACACCAAGAAAGCAGAAGAACACTTGAAACATTTCTAAAGGAATGATCATGTAAAATAGTTTGTAATAGAATCAGACACTGAGGCACAAGCCTATGGAAGATGCATGAGGTTGGTCACTTTGAGCTTCTGGTGGATTTCTGTAACGTAATCACTCTCCAGTCTTGCTTCAACAATGAAGAATGACTCAGCACAGCTTTTCTCCAAGTGTACATTGCGTGTAGGAGTCCTGATAATATGTTCTTGAGTTTCTAACTAGCATGCATCCTGGAAAAGACCTAAAACCAAGAAGGCCATGTTTCAAAATATAAGTTTGTACTTGGAAACCCTCATCCTGATTCAGAAAGGTATTTACCACATCCTAACTCTTCTCAATTTCTAAAGAACTAATGCATGTGCTTGAAGCATGTGCGTCTGTAAGTGCTTTACTGAATCCATTAGTAACAGTTTATATTCTCATCACAGCCTCTCACCTCAGTTCCTGTTCGGATTAATCATATTTATGAGGTTCATCAGAAATATAAAACTAGTCATGGCTCAACCAACCATGAATAATCAAATATATTAAAATACAAAGTGCACTTGTGGAAATCATGCTGTGCCAGCGGGCATTCTGTTCAGAGTGGTTAAAACTCATGGCATTAGTTACTCAATGTAAATTATTCACTCATTTGTAATAAACAAATAGTTTTCACCAGAAATCTTGGACTGCTGTTCTAAATAAAGCAGACATATAAACAGAGAATATGAAGATATACGGTAAATGGCCTTTTCTGAGGCACCATTGTCTATGTTATCCAGAATTATAACAACTTTTTTGAAAGGTTTTATTAGGTTATGTTTTTCCAGAAGATGGAGTAAACTACATATAAACGAATTCATGAACAGAAAAAGTTTGGAAATACTTGGGCAATTAGATAAGGAGTAGTACTTAAACAGCTAGGTCATAAGAGGGATGAAAAGGTACTGCAACAATGTTCATTTAGTGAAAATGGGAGCTGTGTCAACTCCATATCCAAGAACAGAATTTATTCAAAAGGCTGCTCTGAAGTGGACAAAGGAAATCAAATTAAAGACAATTTTGTTATGCGATCAAGACTGTAAAAATACTGGTTAACTCCTATAAAGATCAAAGTATCTGCTTTCTAAAGCTAAGTCGCAATGAATCCTCTTTATATCCTGGCTGGAACTCTATATGCACCCGTTAGAAGAGTCATCTGTTTCTGAAGAATAATGATAACCTGAAAGGAACATCAAAAAAGAGTGACAAAGATTATCACTTGCAAGAATCAACATAGCAGGTGGCAAATGGTATAGAACGGCCTTCACACAAGTGTGTGGCATTGGTCACACTCTGGGGTCATCCAACACAGTTTGGTTAGCTTGCATCTCTTGAGATACTGGCCCATTAGTGGGATAAAGCCTTAAGAAACAATTGACATGAGTCAGTGATCTGTCTTGGTGGGATAAGTCTTGTCAAAATTTGTCCCTTTTTCTTCTTTCTGCACTGTTTCTCTGAAGTATCTATGCAACCCAAAGGGAATAATAGGGAAACAAGACAAACCTGGGAAATGGATGGAACAAAAGGAAGGCAATTCAATCAAATTCTTTAGAGCCTGAGGATGAGCCTAAATGTTAAGCTTCTAGACATTCAAAACATCTGTAGAGTATAAGGATCTGAGAGCTATTCAGTATGAAGATCTGGGAAGAGAACCCCCACACAGGGCAAGACCTTAGGACAGTTGTCCTCATAGAAATCTCTTTCTCAGTTTTAAGTGCTTATACCTATCCATAAGTAAGCATATACAAAAAGCATTTTTTTTCAACTTAAGAATGAAATTAAATAGCGCTTTACGCTGCAAGAGACTAATATTGGATCCTCTGAGATATTTGTTATTGTAAATTAAGTGCCTGAATAATGGATCTAGACTTTACGCTCTGGATCGGATATGTCCTTAATCATTTTTTTGCTTTATGAGCCCTCCTTTGAGCCAGCTATGCAGGTGAAGATGTCAGCATCACCCCAATGGAAGCTGTCACCTGTGCAATTGCGCTGGCAGAGTGGCTCCCCAATACGCTGTAGGCAAAAGCAGCTGGCATAACACAAGCCAAAGACATGTAGTTTAAATGTGTAACCAGCCTGTCTGATTTCCCCTGAGGTGGTGATGAGCATCATGGGGATGATAACATCATCATCTGACTTAACTCAGTGCACTGTCAGAATCTCTCTGTAGCTGTAAGGCATGGTATCTGCACCACCACACTTATTGTAATGACTCGCCAGGACATGGCCTTCAAGCTCCAAATTAGAAAAACATGCAAGCAAACCCAACACCCTAAAAATGTTGAAGGAAAACCAAAAAGAAAGTGATCTATAATATAAGAGCTAAGAAGGGGCAAATAAAAGTAAAACTCTCTTGAGACAGGGGAGAGCTTTTCTTTATTTTTATTTTTATTGGTTTATTCTGACATCATGTCTATTTTTATAAACACTCAGAAACCACAACGGAGTCTTTTCAGGTTTAGGGACTATGGTGTGCTTTTCTGCTCACAGGGAAGTTAGGTTTCTTAGGCAGGCTCCTTCTCTCTTAATACTAACAAGAAGTTGTGCCCAAGAGATTTGACAGTGTCTACCAGACACTGACAGAGAGCACAGCTGGAGTTTACAGTCTAACATGGAGACTACAAAAAACGGTAGAAGGTATAGGAATGTTTCTGAAGGAGGGCTAGTTAGAGGAGCAGAGTGGGTGTGCATCAGGACCCACTCTCAAAAAGCCTGCACAAAGCTGTACCAGCAGTTTTAGGCCAGTGCATGGACTGAAGCAGTGATGACTTTGACTTCCATCCTCACACACATCCAACATTACTATTTGATTTCTTGGTGATTTTTAATGATTAGTTAAAGCTAAAGTTGAAGAAGAAGTGTGCCTATATCAGTGCAATTGTCAGAGTTCAGGGCTGGGAAATTCAAAACTGCCAGAATACAATAAATGCAGAGTTTCACTAACACATTGGGAAAATATCTGTTTCAGTAAAAATTAGGAAGCACAACCCATTCCATGTAATGTACCATGAAAGCAAAATGCAGCCAGAAAACAAAAGGCTGGAAGATCCAGAAGCAATCTGGTTTCCATCCTCTAAAATTTACAAAATTATAGCTTCAAAGTAGCATTCATCTTTTTTCTCAATAGGTTTGGTTTTTCGTTTGTTTGGGTTTTTTTTTTTTATTAGATGTCCACATATAGTCACCCATTTGGACTTAGGACTATACAGAGATTTTTTAGATCAAAAAGTCATGGAAAATGGTCTTTCTCCATTGTCAACAGGAATCAAACAAGGCAAATGTTTTCTGCACTAGTGGTTTACAATAAACAGAGGTTTCCCCAAGAGCTAGTTTACATTATGAGCTCTGTTACTTCAAGCCATCAGGTATTCCAGCCTTGATGGCAAAGCAGGCGGTGTTCATATGGACTGAGAGATCATTTTATTCCCAGCAGGGGGTAGGCCCATACACTGATGATTTAGCCACCCCTGCCAGCACTTCTCCTTCCCCCATGACCTGCCCACAGAGCATTTGCAAAGCAACACTCCCAATGTGCCTGATCTACCAGCCAGCTGGTATCCCACGACCTGGGAAGACTGCTGCATCTTGTTGCAAACCCATTGTTCTCACTTTCTGGGAAGCTAAGAACCTAATATGTGGCTCTCTATTCAGCTTCAGTACACAACTGTATTTAGACAGTGTGACTCATCAGTGGTCTGCTCTAACTTCGATCCAAATTCTATTTAGTGTCCTTTTATTTAAGAAAATAACTGCTCTAACCTTGGAGACTGATTTGATTCTTGAAAAAAATATATTGATTTTTTTTTTTTCCTCTGCCCTCCTGCTAACATTTGCTGCTATAATGGACCTGCAATGTAAAAGTGCTAGCTTGGAGCAGGTACTGAGCTACAACATAGTGGAATAAAACTGGCTCCATAGCACCTTTCAGCCTTCCTAACAGTCACAAATCTTTCCGAGTAGCATCTCTGTAAAGAGTTCTTTGACTTTTCTTTTATCCAGTCACTGAAGGATATGGGCCCTCAAATAGCATGGCATAAAACAATTGGACACAAAACCTGGAGTTGAATGATGAATAGGGCTCATTCTGGCTTACAGTCAGTGCTTCAAGTCATGAGCTCTGACATCTTTATCTCCCAGGTGCCCACCCTGCTTCTTTGCCAAAAGATGTGACTCCCATGGTGGGGAGAAAGAAGCACACATGCCTGTGCCACACCTGAGTATATTACCTCGGTACTAATCAGGGATGGATGGAAAAGGAGGGGTGGTTACACCTTAACCTACAGCACCTGAAACCACCAAGGCCTATGATTCAAAGATCTCATATCCTGATCAAGCCACACAGATGCTGTGAAATATCCTTCAACGATTTAAATCATTAGAGAAGCAGAGCTACTGTGCCTCAGTGAAAAGGAGATTTCGAGTCCGTTTACAAATAAGCTCAACTTTATAGATTCACAAAGGAAGCCAGTTACACAATGACTGAAGCTGTTCCTGTTGTGCAGGAAATTCATACTCACCTAACTGGAGGCTGCTGAAAGAATCTGGAGCAAAAGAAAGAGCTGTTTTGGAGTATTTCTAATTTACAAGACACAATTGAATTGGATATATTTTCTTTGCAAGTTACCAAATCTCTAGTGCATTTCCTCCCTTCACTTTTTAAACAAAAACTTAAAATCAATTCTTCACAGATCTGCTATGCTTTCAAGGTACATTTGAAAAGCTACATTGTTTTCCCCAGAGTCAAGATTGAACCTTTTAGAAGTATCTACCAGCCTGATGTCAGATGGTCCTCTTCCCACAAAAGTGGTTGACTACTTCAAGTGGATAATCGATTGGACAGCTGACTTAGCGGTCAATTGACCACTACAGTATCCAGTCTGACTGATGATTTTCCCTTTCTTTCCTGGTGAAGTGAAGTATACAAGTGTTTCTTTTGTTGTTGTGGAAACATTGAATTCTGATGTAGCCTTTTAGTTAGGTGATTTCACCTTTGAGGCAGGAAAAATGGGTCTTTTGCAGTCAATGGGTGCAGATCAAAGCAAAAGGGAGTCGAAGAGTTCATACGGTGAGAAACCGAATAAAGGCTGGAGGATAGAAAGATAGAAAGAACTGTGAATCCAGTTGAGATTTCATTTTGGCAGGCAACAGACCATCCACAGCCCTTTGTGTGCCTGCAGCTTTCTGCTCACATGACATTTGAAAGGACAGGACTGTTGTCATCTTCTGTGGAACTTGGGAAATCAGTTACCAGCATTTCCAACAAGGGGAAATGTCTTCCTGTGTGCTAGGAGGACATAATCACAGATGACTTTACACTCACAGGTTTCCCTGAATACAGCTTGATTTCAGGGGAGCCAATGTCAGGATTCCTTGTCCATGCAGACATCAGATTGGAAAGGGAGGGCCAACTGACAGCCAGAGACTGACCTTAGAAGTTCAGGGGATCCTCTGTTCCTGACCACAGTCAGTGATTGAGTATGTTGATGGCGTGGCATTTGACACCTACAAAAGAGCAAGGCACACCTATAGCATGCTGCTGAATGGTGGAACAATATATAGCCACCTTTTAGGGACAGTGTAATCATATTCTCTTTTATACTGCTGTGGCTGAAGTCACTGTGTCCCTTGGATGCTTTTAAAATATGCATCCAGAAGCAAAACAACTTTCTGTGTAGTAAGCGTTGAGCTGGAGAAAAAGTTTATGGTGAATATTGCATTGCCTCAGTGTGCAGAACACGAACGTCCTCATTTCTGTAAGTTCTGTTTTCATTGTAGGACTGTTAAGTGGGTGTAAATATAATGTGCAGCCAACATAAAGCTATAATATGCTGCCAGAGTGATATTAAAGGGTCTCTCAGCAGAATAAATGGCTGCCTCAAGAGCTCACTACTGCCCATACAGTAGCAATACAACCAAAGGATTATAAAGAATCCTGAGCTGCATTTCTTCATGGCTGAAGGTGATTTAGGCATTCAGAAGTAAGGTCAGTGGAAATTCAGATAGCATGGTCTGAGTCCCATGACAGATCTTATTTCTGTCCTATGCATTTCTGGTCAGGTTTTTTTTCCACTGGGTATCTTAAACACATTCCTAGCTCCATGGTATCTTTGTCGAGGTTCATACCGCAACAAGCTTTCATCCCACTGCAATGGCAAAAAAGAAGGGGTGAGATCCACCCACTGAGGTGAAACTTTGCTGGGGAGACAGACATGAAAGAGAAAGTGTGTTAGAATTGAAGATGCCCTTTTAGATACTGCTTCATATTTCAGCCTGCTGGCTCTTTTCTCTACTTTCTTTTTGATATGCTCTATGGTGGTATCAGGCCCATAAGACCCTGATAACTTTATATTTTACATGCAGCCCTCCTTAATTATTGGACTGATCTTCAATGCAGGAGATATGGTGTAATGGAAGACGCCTTTACCTGTCTCAGAGGCATATGGGTGGCACAACCTTTGACATCCAAAGTGGAAAAAATGAAACAATGCTATTTGCAGAGTGTTTTTGTTAATAACCCCTTGTAAGTGTTTTGATGTTGGACTGCTTCAGCCTTATCCATCATTGGAGTTGACAACAGTACTCCTGTTAATGTAGGTCAGTAGGAGCTTTACCTGGTGTTGGCAGATGGGCAGGCTCTGGAGAAGAGCTGGAAAGCGGAAGCCCTTTGAATCTGCTGGACACCACACCATAAATCTCTCTGGCAGCACATGGCCTCCCTGCTGGGCAATAGCCATTTGCCTGTTGAACAGGAAAAAGGGAGCAAGGACATTGACCTTTTCAAGCACAACAGAGTGGCAGTTGGAGCCTCTGATGACAGAGAGCAGGACTTCTTTTTTTAATGTACTTTTTTTCCCCTTCCTGTTATAAGAGAGTAGGAGGAAGTGATTGAAAGTGAAGCCTGGAAACAGCTGGCTTCTCTTTTGGGTCACAGAATTATCCAAACTGTTTGCAAACTCAGGTCTGTAAAGCTAACAAATTGAAAGTCACTAAATCCACCGTATACTTTGGGTTTCGTTTGACGCCCACATGCTGAAACTACTTCACATCTGCTAATACAGAGAAATCCTTGCTGCAGTGAAGTATAACCCCTGCACTGCTTGTCTGAACATGCTGATTTTCATCTCTGGGAGAGTTTCCTTCAGCTTTGGGCAGTGTCAGCACAATGACATCTGTGGCTTCTTCTCCCACATGCTTGAGTATGACTAGTCACCTGCAAGTTCCCTCTACATGTTTCTAACAAAGGTGTTATCCTTCTAAGAGACAGACTCAGCAAAATGAGGCGTGTAGAAGAAAAAGCAGACTCTATAGCTACATGCTTCCATAACCTCCAGTGCTGCTTGCAGCCAACATGATCTTTGCCTTAGGGTAAAGGAAATCCAGAAGGAGCAAAAGTATGCTTCACACTAGCAAAGTCAGAGGGGTGCATATGTGATTGTCTCACTCCTCCAGCTGCTCTTTCTCCCTGTACATGGTACTGCACAGTGCATGTTAAAATTAAACACATGTAAGAGTTACGTTAGGTGTTGGAAGCTTGCATTGTAATGCTAAATAAGTTAGGCTGCCAACTGCTTTCAAATATCTTAACCTTTCCAATGCCACTTCCTCAACATGGTTATTTTATTACTTCTATATTTGTAGCATGGCAGTTCTCAAAGCCTAAGAATAGCAGCACTGTTATGCTCCAGGCTTTAGAAAGTGTAAAGGAGAGTGTTGCAGAAACACATCCCTCGGCTTCACTGACCTTAAGATCTAGTCCTGCAGTACATCTTAAATGCTGCAGCTTGTGACAGGTAGAACCCTCCAGCCCAGTACCTGAGTCTGCAGCACAGAAAACAAGACATAGCAGATGGATTCCAACAGTCAATTAAGCAGAGAAAAAAGGTAACACAAACCAAGAGATCGTTAGGATGGCCTGGCCCATGGGCACTGCTTGCTTAAGCTCTGTGACATCTTTGGTAACACTTTCTGTAAAAGGAAGCACCAACATAGAAAAGCTGTCTTTGGTGCACTGAGAGCAGCCAAGGAGCTTCTCAAGCCTGTTCTTCTTAGGTTTCATTTGTTAAGCTGTCACCCTCCATTCAGCAACAACTCCTATCTTCAAAAGAAATCTTGACGGGGACGAAGAAAAGTGCCTTTCAGGACTCTCTTGGTATCATTTCCAACCACAACCAGACCAGCAAGGGCATCAGTTTTAAAAGAGCTCCTTATCTCTCTCTGAAGCAGTTCTTTCTGATGGAAATAGTGTTAGGATGTGGTCTCAGAAGAGTTAACAGATGTCTCATACTAAAATAAATGTAGCTAGAAGAAACTGGTATTTCTCCATTTGTTCTTTCTTTTTTACAACATCACCTCTATGTCAGCCAAGATTTGTTTAAATATGCATCGCTTTTCATGCACTTGGAAGGTTGTTTGTTAGGTTTTGGGGTATTACTTCTGTGTGTCTCTTAATATATTCACTTAGCCCAACAGCACTATTTATACTTACATTCCACCGAAAGGATCAAGACCTAAATACAAAAACTTTTCTGTGACATTGGCTTTAGGTAGAGACAGTCAGACAGTAACCTAGGCTCACTAAAAGTTAGTGGTAGAAGATGGCCTCACTGAGGGCCATGTGTGTTTTTCCTTTGCCCTCTAAGGAGAAGGGACGTGTATCTATTTGGCAACACATACTGCCTAGAGAAGTTTACTTCCATCTCTTGCGTGTAGAGACTTGCACAGATATAACCTTGCAGGTGGCACTGGAAGCTGAGGAGGGGTGTGAGGGACATGGGACACTGCTTCTTCCCTCTCCATCTCCTCTCCTAGACAGAGATTTCTCCATTTTTACAGAAAGGAGGACCAGCAAGCTTCGGTGTTAAGCTGGTCTCTCTCTGCCTCTCCCTGTCCCCAGCCTGTTCATACACTGACAACCCAGGAAGCACTAGGATACCACGCTGTGAGGACAGAGAGAAAGTCCTCTGAAACCATTTTGTCAGATGATAAATTGCATGGTACTGAGGAGGAAAGAGACAGGGGCGCCTGTGCCATTATACAGAATTGCCTAAAACCTCCCTGTCATCCTCAGGCCCCATTCATTTGTCTCCTTCCGTCTCCCTTCCTTCAGACTCCCTCTGGTCACACCCACCCCTCCCAGCTCCAGCTCCTCTCTTTCTCTAAAGCCCTATTTCTTCCTGACAGCACAACCCTCAGCTCCCAGCCCCTAAACACATCACTGGACTTTTTATCCTCCCCATTTCTAAATACAGGTTAGATCTAACTTTATTCGTTACTCAGTTAACTCAATAACCATTAGAGTTTTAAAACACTGGTCAAGGCAGTGACCATTATGAATAAGCGGCTTACACCTAGGGGGTACACTTATGACACAAAGAGCCTTGATAATGGGTCCCATGGTTTAGCAAGGCAGTCCAAGGCAATTTTCAAAATCAGTCTAGAAAGCAGTTCTTCAATCTATTTAATTTACATACAATTTGTATGGAGAAGAAAAATCTTTAATTAGGGTAGCTGATATATGAGAAGACAGAATCAAACTTTTAGTATGAAATTCCTCTTCCCGCTCATCAGTTTTTTCCAATAGGATCAGTTGTTTCAATTAAGAGACAGTAACAGTCCTTTCAAGCCTTGACCCACTTCTATCCTTATATCAATAATTATAACAATCCTACCCATTTGTTCATCCGGTGTTCAGAAGCATTTCCTCACAAGATCTACAGCTTCTGCTGTGCTGTGAGCTAACTTTTTTTTTGGTTTCTTTAAATATTTTATCGTACTACATTTAAAAATTGTACTGAAGGAATCTGAAGTTTATAAAGTGAAGCACTAGGAAGTATCGTTATTAATATAACCTGCCTGTACAGACCAAGTTATGCTTCCTAGAATGTGGCCTTCACAATACAGGCAGAAATCACACTTCTTCCCCTGTGACTTCTTCATCCAGTACAACTCCTGAATTTTAGACTGGTTAGCCTGGATCAAGTAGTCACTTTTAGACATCTACACCTCAAGAACTTGCTGATGCATTTCATGCAAAGAATATCCCAGCTTCATCCTAGTGAAAGAGTCATAGGGCCTGTTCAGGAATTTGATCCTGATTCCTGGTGGGAAGAAATTAAACCTCTCTTGTAAAGAGAGTATCTGTACTTTGATACTTGGTATATTAAAAATTGGCTTAGCTTGGTGGATGTTGCTTAAAGCACTAGGCAATTTATCCATCTCATGAAGTAAAAACAAACGTCAATTCTTAAAATCAAAGTTTAAGCAGTAGTGAGATGGAGACCACTTAGTGGAAAGCAGAGAACACCGTGTGAAAGGTAATTGAATAGAATAATATGGCCAGAATTTAAAAATTGAATGTGCTGTAAACTTGCTTTTAATTCATACTCTACTTCTTTAAAACAGTAATCTAAGTTTTAGTGTTGATTTTAGTTAGCTACCTTTCAAGCAGAGGTGTTTTGTTTTCCTCAAGGCTTAAAGGCTTCTGGGGTTAGGGAGGTAACGTTTTTCCTGCTGTGCAAGTAGGGGTGAATTTCACTGGTTATAAATTCATCAACTTTTAAGGCATCAAAAATACTTCTACCATTGGTTGGCTGAAGAGTCAAGAATATAAAATGGCATCTTGAGCCTGGTTCCAGGTGCCATCCTTCATTACATCAATGTATTTTCAGCTATGCCTGTAAATAAAATGGCCAGAGAATGATATGAATTCACATATGAATTATAAGCTTGACAGGTAATTTGGGTTTAATCAGGCACTTTTCAAAATAACACCAAAAATACATTAAAAAATAAAAAAAATTGTGTTATTTTTCATACTTGTGGAGACCATTGACTGAAATATTTGCACTGAGCTTCAGAAGCTGTTTGTCCCTGCTCACCCGGTGCATGTAACTCAGAGCAGTGCTGAGCCTGAGCTACTTTAAAAGACTGCAGCTACCAAGACCTCTCTGAAACCCTTCAGTCACTGAGAACTGGTGAAGCACACATACTTCTGAACCTAACCCTAAAGGACTCATTTTTCTGTCCTCTAGGGAGGGGGTGTGTGGTTGTGAAAGCTGTGTCTTCAACCTACTGCAAATTCCCTTGCTTGTGCTGGGGTCTCAGCTAACACACAGGGCTAACTCTGCTGGGGCAGGGTTTGGGGAGCCTGTTCTTCTTATCTGTTCCCAAGCTATCAGAAAAAATCAGGTAATGCTCCCACTGTGTCTGCTTCCTACTGGAATTCAATTACAGAATTGAACAGTGCAAAGGAAAAATGCCATATCCTGGGGTCATGTACAGCTAACTGAGAGGGTATTCTCTTAATACTCATATTTATTTTCATTCAAAGCAAATTTAAACTGTTTTTCCACCCTGAACAAATATCAGCTCACTGACACAGAAAAAGAAAGCTACCTCTCTGGGCTAAATTAAAAATAAAGGCTTAAAGTTTGTGTGTAACTATACAATCATGAAACTGAAGAGGTCATCAAATGTTTTGCCTTTGTTCTGAAAATGAGTATGTGTATGGCTTTCATTCCTCCCTTCTGTTTCTCAAGCCCAGACAAAACTCTTTGCCAGTTCTCTGCCAGTTAAGCAAAGACTGGTGCTACAGAAGACAGCCTGGTCCAGCTCCAGAGAGTCCTAGCACCTTCTGCGTGGCTGTTTGTCATTAGAATTTACCAAGGCTTGCGTTCAGTTTTGATGGGTTTTATGAGATACAGTCAGGCAGACTCTGCTAGCCACCCCCTTTCTCACAGGCAGGGAGAAAAAGCAGATATGAAAAGCACAGGTTCACAGATCTGGAGCCTCACAACCTCAACAGCATTAATACTTTTTTCCTAAGAGATTGCAGTTTAAAATCCTTGTTTGACCCTTCTATGTTAAAAAATGACAAGCAGAAGGAAGGTTTCTCTGTGTTTATAAAGGAGGATGATAAATGGGAAGAAAGGTGTGTGACTTACACTAGATCCAAGTCTGATTAGCTTACTATCTGCAAAGAGAGAAGATTAGTGCCCAGGCACATGGCACTGGTTGAAGTGGGTCTATGCAGGAAGAGCCTAGGTTGAAGAAAAGTACCCAAAACACCTCTTTTTCTCTTCAAACACACATCTGTCCAGTAAAAACAAAAAGCAACAAAAAAAAAAAAAAAGAAATTTGTTCCTAGCCATGCATCATGCAGATGTTCCCCATGATTCGGCTAGTCTGATTCTTTCTGTTCAGGTAGTTCGATGTACAGGGCAAGGTGAAGGCTTTTGAGGGCAACTGAAAAATTAGTGACATCTTTGGTAAATCCCCTCAGCTGGCCCCAAGCTTTGTGCAAAAGTCTTCCTGCGTGGCTTCAAGAGAAGACTTAGGTTCTGGAGATCATGACTTGGAAGCTTTCCTAACCTGGTGCTTCGGCCCACAGCCCTTTTGTGGCTGATCCCTAATTTTTAATTTCCCCATCCAGCTTGTCTAGCTAACAGTGTCCTGAGCTGAAGCAGTTTGTTTGCACACACTACAAAGCAGCTTGGATGGAAGTGATAGAAAAATCTTCTCCTGGTGTAGGACAGATGCCCTCTGCTTTTCATGACATGATACTAGAAACTGCCCGGCCCAGGAGTGTCTTGTAAAGTGGTGTGATCCAGGTCACTCCTGTGCCTGCTGAGACATTGCTGCAAGGCACAAACTGGCTCTAGCACGCATCCTGGAGTGTGCTGTACAGGAAGGGTGTGTGCTTGTTTGGGGTGAAAGGAGTTCCACCAGGAAATACTGGCACTTCCAAGAAATGACTCTGAGTATTTATTGCTTGTGGAACGATTGCCAGGCTTGGACGAACACCATCTCATCTGACCAAGCCAAACTGAAAAGCCTCTCTCTTCTTTGGCAGTGAGGGCTAAGTCAACCTTGCTGAAACTTGAAACACCTTTGTACAGTTTGCATATTTCTATGATCACAGAATCACAGAGTGGTTAGGGTTGGAAGGGACATTAAAAATCATCTGTTTCCAATCTCCACTATGTTCCACTTCCCAGTGATGCTCAAACAGTGACCATATGCTGCTGAAGTTATCCACTAGGAAGATACCAAGTGCAACTACAAGACAGAAAAAGGTGGACATATAATACACTTCAAATACAAAGAATACAGTAAACATTAGTCTAATGTTTTACCAGTCTCTTCACATGTTATTCCATAAGATTTGTAACCTAGGTGATTCAAGGAACAGCATTGGTGACATGCAGCCTCTATCTTAGAGCTTTGCTGTTTAAATGAGGGAACTAAGACTACCTCTTCACAGCTTTATGTCCTCCATTATATTAAAAATAGTGGTATATTTCCCATTTAGTAGCAATTTTACACATATGGCAAGTGAGACACATAGGGCATAGCGTGGTGTGACACACTTTTCTACACTTTCTGACGCAGTCCATTTCCTTGAAAAATTTGGATATTCCCTTTGGTAGTAGACCAGCTCAAAAAACTCCCATATATTGCAAATTCTTTTACTTTCCTGCTTCGTTTTTCTTCCTTATTTGCAATGATTGTGTATTCTTTGTTTTGCCTATGCACCCAGTCAATCCTGCATTCCTCTGACTTTCCCAGAGTTTGTGGCTGTTGAAGGGATCATGGGAATGTGTTTAAATTACGCCTGGAGCAGGCATGCACAAATTTAAGCATGATGAGTTATTTGTGGGCTGCCTAGAGAATGCTTTCTCCTGATGAGTAGCATTTTAGTGAGTAGTCCCACTGACTTAAATGGCATGACTCAAACAATGTGTGTTACAGTTAAGAGGTTGAATACAGGTGGAAAACCAAAAGGTGTACGGAAATTCTTTTCTGTTGAGTGTTTGCACTCAGTTCCTGAACAGCATTAGCTGCCACTGCATGTGTTCACAGGTCTGTCTGTGACAACGCATCCTGCCTGGTTTTAGTCTATGCTGGGAATGAGGAAAAATGTCTCTCATTACCTTGTAGTGCCAATTGGTCAATATCTGCATTTTAAAAAGGGATTTTTGGAAGGGAAGGAGGAAAAAAATGCTTCACAAAGCTGGATAGAGAAGCGGGGACCCTAAGAAACCACCCTCCACAACTTCGTGTTGCCGGGTGGCAGTGATGTGTTACAGCTGGGAACTCCTTTCTACTGGAGGAAGTTGGCTTGAAGACTCAAAGCCTGTTTACCATTGCAACCACGTTAATGGAGGGCAGGCTCCAGTTCTTCGTTGGAGCACAGCTGTTGCTCCAACCAGGATGTTGTCCCCTTTCTACTCAGACTAGAGAACACAAATTAAATGTTCCATCACTTGCATTGNNNNTGCCCTCATTTTGTTTTGGGAAAAGAGAGAAAGCAAAACATGTCAGATGATGCTTTGTTCTGGATATGGATAGCAAGCAGAACTCACAAGCAAAGTGATGCTGAAAAGGTGTAAATTAAGCACAAACTGCTTTTAGGCTTGTAGGGGAGACCAGTTTAACACCTAACCTGCAGGTAGGATTTTTCTATTGCTATTACTGTGTAACAGATAAATTTGGCATTACACTGCCCTCTTGGCAATGGAGGCATTAGTCTAGCCCATTACTCTTAGCCATTCCAATACAAAGCATGATGGATGTTTGGAGTTAGTGGATAACATGCAAGAGCTGGCCATCCTCTTTATAAAGCATGTTTTTGTGGGCAGAAAGGCCCTAGGAGAGGGAAGCACTGGAGTCATGGGAGCACCCCATTGTCAGCCCAAAGACAGCCCTGTAGTGTGCTGTTTAGGATCCCACATCACTGCCACTGATAGAGCCATGCCTGCACACTGCTGCCTATCCACAGCTCTCTCTCAGAAGGAAAAGGGGCCCTTGTCAGCTCTGAAAGAGGAAGAGGAAGCAGCCCCCTCCTCCTCCTTCTCCCTGAGGGTGGGTGTGAGAGGTCTGGCTAGTCTCCCTGCTGGCATGAGAGAGATTGTACAACCTATGCATCCTCTCCTCTTAGTGGGAGCACAAGCACACCCTTGTGCATGGTAAAAGCAACTTCCCTGCCCATCACATGTTGCAAGAAGCCTGATGATATGCTGCATCCGAGTGGCCTTTCTTACCACATATGAATGCTGCATAAGCAGAGGAGGAAGGTGGGGAATCACATTCAAAGAGAATAGGGGCAGACTTCCAGTGAGTGCAACTCAGTGCAGCTTGTTGGCTTCAGTGATGCTGCATCAACTTACACCAGCTGAAAACCTGTTCTCTGCTTTTGCCAGAGTTAATATACTTTCCTTTCATAGGACAGTGACAGAGCAGTAAAATGGTAATTATTGTTATGCAGGAAGTGGAAGTTAATTTCTGTTTTCACATGAGTATAAATGCCAGGACCTGCATACATACATTTCAGAAGCGGCAAGAAATTGAACACTGTACTGACGTCATTTCATTAGCATTTACATTATCTTTGGGCCTAGAGGGCTCAGTGGAAATAGAGAATCTTCTGCATAAGGAACTTTACCCAGGGCTGTGTAAGGACTTTTTAACTGGGTCTTGAAAACCCTCAAGACTGGAGAAGACAGCCTCTCTGAGCATCCTATTGCACAACCTGGTTGTCATCATAGCAAAGATGCCCTAGCTTTAGCTTATGCCAGTTATCACTCCCCTTCCTACCAGGCACTGCCAGAGTGCTGTCAGGTCCCCTAAAGCCATCCCTGCAAGCAGGAACTAGCTCCTCATTGCAGGACAGTGTTCCAGCCTTAACAACCCAGTGGCCTCCTGGAGGCCCTTTGCTTTGTCTTTGTCTCTCCTCTGTGTGGTCCCCAACAGCACATAGTGCCTAGATAAGGCCCAGTGGGCCCCAAGTACAGAGGCTCTCCCAGCTCCCCTGTACAAATCTCTGCCCTGTAGAACTTGCAAACTGAAAAAACCCAACCAAACAAACAAACCCCCACAATGAACAAACAAGCTGGATCACAGCAAAACCAAGGAGGTGGAGAACATGGTTTAACTAAACTTAACTTGCTTAGCTGAGAACTTCTGGGCTAGAAGACCATCTAGCCCGTTATCTTGCCCCTGAGACTAGCAAACAGCCTACAGTTGTGGAAGAGTGGAATGGGAGGTATGCAAAGGGGGATTTTTAGGAATGATTTCCCAACTTCCGAGAACTTGAGTCTCATTGGGAATTAAATTTAGTAGCTCCAGAATCGCAACTTTTTGTCCATGCATTTATCAGACTGTGTTTTAACTTCATGTAAACCTTAGCAACCTGTGGTAAGGAGTTCCATAAAATAATTAGCTAAAATCTGTATGAAAAAGAGCTTCATTTCATGCATGAAAATAATAGGTATTATGTTTGCAGCTACAGCTTTCTGTTTTCACAGATGCTCCTTACTTCAATAATTCCTTAATTGTCTTCTTTGATCCACTTACTTTTTGTTGCCCAAAGAACTGTTAAATGCTCTGTTCCTGGCAGTGTTCAAGGCCAGGTTGGACAGAGCCTAGGTTGACATGATCTGGTGTGAGGTGTCCCTGCCCACGGCAGGGGGTTGGAACTAGATGATCTTAAGGTCCTTTCCAGCCTGAACCATTGTATGATTCTATGACTTTTGTGGAGCACATGCCTTTAATTGTCTGGCTTTCTCTTCTCTGTGCTTTACCCAGAGCAGATACAGGCACAAGCCCTGCACAGGTTTTTAAAAAATGTTGCTATAGACAAAGTTTGGCAGAGATGTTTTCTTTTTCCTACTCTTTTTCCCAAAGTTCCTAGCATGGAGTTTGCTTTTTCAGTGGAGCATCAGCCCTGCTGCATGCAAAGCTATCTATATGAAACACAGGATCTCATCCTGACTGAAGATAATCCATTGAAAACCTGTCCCTGCACCAGTAAATGTCAGAGACAGTTTTTATATAATCTTCAAAACCCTTTACCTCTACTCCATGGCCTTGCTAAGCTAGGAGTGGCTTCCAGGAATTCTTCACTGGGGTAGTTTCTTTCTGCTTTTATATCCTTTCGGTCTCACTTAATTCACTATATATTTTGTCCAAGGTACTCCAAATTTTGCCCCTCTCTGTCAATGACACAGTGGTGGCACAAGGACTATACCCTGATAAAATACTTTGTTTTTTACTATTGGACTGAAAGTTTTATGACATGTCTACATGCCTTTCTTTCTGCATCCCTGGCTATTTACTCCAAGAACCTGAACTTCAGCTTTTGGAATAACTTCCCTTATCACACCCAAGCCCCAAGAAAGACAAGAGGTATTGAAGGGCTGTGAGAGAGAGACTGCACTTGAAGAACAGGAAAAAGGGGGCAACCCATCCCCAATATGCATACAGTCATAAATCACCTTCACTATGGTGGTAGTCAATCTCCATGGGTATTGTTTCAGAGACAGAAAAACAGCAAGAGCACAAGGTGTGTCTCTATACATTGGTGTTTCCATTGCACTAGGTCACTTGGTGACATCCCAGGGCAGAATCTGGGCACTACTGGGATTTTAGTACCTGTGGGGTCAAATTGGTACTGTCTTAATCAATGTCCATGAAAAGGGAACAAAACCTGGTTTTACTGTTTCACCAATCCAGGAGAGCACTAATTTTCCTGAAAGTGACGTGTGATAAGCCCAGTACAACATAAAAGCCCCGCTCCAGCCTTTTTTTCTTCTTATCAATGACTTTCTGTGGCAATACCTCGAATAGTATTCTCCCACTGATCTCTGCGAGCAATAGATCTGCCCCTTCAGGGTTAAATTGGTGTGGCCAGACTTCCTCAAAAAGACATGTTGTGTGATGTGCAGCACCACTCCTTCGGACACCCTGCCTATGCAGCCTGGCAAAAAGGCCAGGGGAGGATTGGTAAGTCCAGCATTCTACCTCAGACTGGGACCACCTGACTTCACCAACACAGCCTAAAAGGAGCAACAGGCAGTACCTCATGTCCTGGGTAAAGATCTCAGATAAGATGGCGGTCTGCAGATTGCTGAAACAACATTTTAAAGATCTGGCATCTTTAGGTTTTTGCTACAGCTTTGATGTGCTTTCCTGAACAAATTGCTTCATGCTTTACAATTGAGTTTCCACCTCTGTTCAATAGAGAGTCATTATGAAGACCCCTAAAAGCTAGGAATTATTCCAATTAAACCACAGAAATGGTACTGCTGACAATCATTTCAAGAGCTGATGACATTTCTTGGAGTGGAACACTGTCATTTGCTTGGTGGTTACCATGAGGCATTCATGGCTCTTAGAGCTAATAGTAATTAATTGACCATGTAAAACCACCAATGACTGAAGCAGCTGACTCATATCTCACCTCTTTGTTTAAACTTGTCTGTAAATTCTTCGCATTTCATTTGGTAAGAACAAAGATAAACTCCTTTAAATGTAACCACAACCTGTAAACATAACATGCAACGTCTGAAGGAATGGTCAGATTTTCTGTGGTGAGTGGGTGCAGTTTCCAGAATGAGGTTGAGAGGTTGGCTCAGAAGTTCCCAAGCCTTGAGCATATCCTCTCTGGAAGAGAAATGTGGGCTTCAGCAGGATAAGGAAAAGCAAAACAGCTGTCTTAAGACCAAGGTGGTCAAACTGGAAGAAAAAGACATGCAAGGGTGGGCATTTGCTAGAGGAATAGTCAGGCTTTTAAAGAAGATGGGGAGTTGGGCAAAAGAGAGATTCACAATGGCATTTAGTCCAAAGGCAGACAGTTACAGGTTTTGAAAATATCAGTCTAAGCAAATCAACTAAAGATAATAAAACATGGAAGTAGGAAAGCTCTTCTCCTCCTGAGCACAGTTTGCATTTGTATGGAGGTACACTGGAGACACAGGAGACTAAATCCTCCTCCCTAAGCAGTTCAGATACCTACAGCTGCTGAATGTTGGTATTTTTATCCTCAGTCACCTTCCTCATTGCATCCACCCCATCTCAATTCTCAGACAGCTCAGGCTGTGGAGCATGGGGTCACCCTGGGTGCGAGGACACTCACTTTACTGCCCCAAAGGAGGTAATAGCACAGAGTTTCTTTCTCTGCATCACATTTCAGCCTGCCAAAGCCATTAGCTCACCTGAGAAACTATGATGAGTTCAGAAAAATGGACATTTCAAAACTAGGCCTGACTTCCCCAATTGTTCACAGGGAACAGTATTTGAACTTGATTGATTTGCTGATCCTTAACTATTTGAATTTTACTACAGCAACTCTTGCTAGCTAATTACTGTCTCCAAACTAGTTTAGTTTATGCTTTTGCTCTCAACACTTTACTCAGGACAGTCACTAACTTAATTTTTCCCAGAACACCAAGATCCGTACCAATGTGACTTATTATTTTCTTTAGGTGTCCCTGATGATCACACACTTCATCAGATTCTTTAATATCTTTTGCATCCTGTTGCTGTAGACAAGTCATGCACCTGCTGGACCATCTGCTGTTGCAGACTGCAATTCAACCCACACACTCAAGAGAATTCTTTATCCACTCCTTTGCACTTTGTTAAATGGTGTCTGTCTATAGAGAGAGGCTCTAGTAAGGTTTCAGATCAGAGCCAGTCCATGGTGTTTCAGGTAAAATCGGATTTTTTTCCTGCCATTAACTCCGAAGGACTCCAGAAGCAGAAAGGAGCATGTGGGGAAGCCCGCAGGGCAGCATGGCAGGCTGAGAGCTGTTCATCCTGCACCCAGGGAAATGGGAGCGCCGTTGCAGCAGCAAGCCTACTCAGAGTGGGAAAGTGCACAGGCTTTTGCTCCTTTCCTGCCATTTTTTTGCCTGTTCCCTGCCTTTGTCTCATGTCCTATTTCTTGTTCATATTCATGGAACCCCACTAAAATGCCTTGGTGTAATCACCTCACATTTGCATGAGCTTCTGCTATGCTGTTCATATTTTTCTTTCTTTCTTTTTGCCTCTCACAAGTCAGCCTGTTGAGTTGCTGTTCTGCAGGTTTATTAGGCAAAATATCCAGCTTTCCATCATGCTCCCAGGGCTTTCTATTCACAATGGAAATATTTTCTTTTCTAATTTCCTTGCAGTATGGGCTGAAAGTAGAATGCCTCTGGTTTGTTTTGTTGCATACATGACCCTGCATCACTGAAAACCATACAGCTGAGTTTAGTGCATGCAAATAAGCCAATTGTCTTTTTGAATATCTTTACTGTATTCAGCCTCTGTAATATAGCATTATTTCATCTGGAATACACATTGTTTCACTGCCATCTATAGTATATTGACAATATTGGCAAAGTTGTCATTACCAGGATGTTGGCAATATTAAAAGAGAAGGCTTCTGTTACTTGCTGTATTTTGATAAGGCAACTGCAGGTGTCATTTTGGTAAGTCTTCATGCACCGTACTGGAAGTGTGCATTCCCCAGGGATAATTTTCCTGGATGACTTACTTGTTCAGTCTCACAAGGTCCTTTGGAGTTGGTTTTGGTTGTTTTTTTGGTCAGTGTCCCTGATGATGCTGATGCCTTGTGAAGAAACTTGACAAAAATATCTTCTCTTTGTTTTCTCTGTGCAATATAATGTTACCACTGCCATGTTCTACAACCACTCACTGTGAACACATCAGTTACTGGTGCATCCCGGAATATTTCATGGCACTTTTGACTCCTCCCAGGTTTCACTGACAGGTTCTTACTAAATCATCAGGATTTGGTTGACTGTAATCTCTTTGCTTTCGCTGGAGTCTTTTTCTCTGATGATGTTACGATTAAAGTGACAGACATATGAAATGCTAATAGTAGGCTGACCACCTCTTACCTGATGCAGAATGAAACCTGGCAAAAGAAGGAATAGTTAATACACCTTAACAGAAAATAGATACCAGTAAGCACCAGAAACAGTGACTGCTGTCAGTTCCATTACAAGATTGAGACCCCGGTTTTGGTTAAAGTTGTTACCTTCCCATCTTGGAACATAAACTTTGTGATTTAGGTGGGCAGCTAGGTAGCTATAGTGAATACTCTAGTTTACCAAGTTCTCTACTTTGCAACTGTGAAGAATAGTTATGAATAGTTCAGGAGAAAAGTGTAGGATGAAATGGGTTTGCATAATGTCCCAGCGTAGAGCTACACAGAGCAATGAAGTTATCAAATAGCACTTTCATATTTTCCCTTGTAACTGACGTATCTGCAGTCTTTCTGTGGATTAATCATGAACAGACGAAGGTCTGAGCTTGCAGAATTGCATATGCATTGTCAGTTTTAACTCATAAATAAACTTGCAGGAGGAATTACCATTAAAAACAAATATTTTTTCTCTGGTCAGCGAAGTGATCCCACAGCTTTAAGTGCTTTACAGCACTGTCTTGGCGCAGTTTTGAATGTTTTATGAGTCAATTAAAACTACTTGAAAGAATTAAGTGACACAGGCACCACACATTTTATTCTCTGACAGCTGAATTCCACATTGTTTTCATAGGGGTAGGATTAATGAAGGTTTTTAAAAAACTTTGCCCCAAAAGGAAGTGTCCATATCCCAATTATTCACATTTTTAAGCACTTAAACTTGGCAGCCAGGGCACAACCTGTAGGAATTTTTCAGTGATCCAAAAGAACCCTAAATATACATCTAGTTAGGTTTTCACAATAGTGAAGTACTGTGCTTTCTGGGATCTGTGATGCCAACAGCATCTCCTGAGTTGCATTCTGTGTGTGTGTGTGTATGATCTGAAGGTCTTGAGAAAGTTCTGTTTAAAGAGTATTTCACAAGAAGTTTTATCCACAGAGGAAGTAGCGCCAGCCTCATTACATCACAGCATTTCCAGTGCTGAGGGTCTCAAGCTTGACTACCTATTCAGGCTTTAAAAAAGGGGTAACTAGTAAGCAGACAGCAAAGCTGTTTGCTATCTACATATTTTAAACTATGGTCCATCTGGAAACAGTCATGTGTTAGGGCTGAATTTTCGGGTGAGCAAATTGCTATTTGCATGAACTTCAAAGGAGCTGTGTTAAGTTTCCACTCTCAGGGATCTGACCTCTGGGTTTTACTTCAACTTTCACACTACATTCACTACCTTCCTCACCATACCTTTTGCCAAACAAAGTTATATTTAGTCCTTTGTCTGGTATTTTCCACTGGATTCAATTTTCTCACCACCACTAAGCAACCCATAAAACCTCATTCATGACTTTGCAAAGCCACAAAAAGAAAAATGAAGATTTCTTTTTTTTGTAAGTAGTTTTAACTTTCCCTTGGCAATCTTTTACTAGGTGTATTTTTTGGTACTGTCTGACGTCCCAGAATGATGAAGTATGAGACAGTGACTGTGGGGGCTCCGGTCACCCTAACTGTGGCAGAAGAATAGTGCATTAGGACTTCACACCGTGTCTCACAACTGTGGAAAAAATGGAAGGTAGTTAGTCTGGGAAGAAGGAACAAGTTTCAATAAAAGCTCTGAACCTGCAGTCACTTACAGATCACTGAAGTCACCACTTCCTTTTAGAAATATCATCAAGCCTTGTGCTGACCTGAGACCTTAGGCACTTGTTAAATTGTGTGCAAAGCAAAAGAACAGAGAATTAGTCATACTGGGTCAAACAAAAGTCCCATCCAGGTTAATATCCATTTTCTAATAATGGCCAGGAGCAGGCTCCTAAAGGAGATTACAAGAACTGAGCATAGAGAGAGCAATTTTCCAGATTTATGCTCCCAGCTCCTGTCATCCAGGTACCTTGTTCTTAGGAAAACTAGAGTGCCCAGTTATATTTGTGGCGCATTTCCTCGTCTCCTCCCACCCTGCTACCCTCCCAGATGGCTGGCAGGGCTCAAAACAGAAAAATACACAGGTTTTGTTGTGGCCTGTCTGCAGGTAACACCCCACCTTCACCCCACCCACCGGTGCCCTGCGTTTAACACAACTTGAAAACATTATTTTTCGAGGCTTGAAATAACCGGATTTCCCTGGGCTTCAATTTACCACTTGACTAGTTTCCTATTTAACCTTTCACTTCAATCCTTATTTCACAGCATGAAATGATACCCTTGCACACCACATCTCTCTTTTTGAGGCAAGCCTACCAAAATTATCTTCTGCTTGGATGTGATGGAAAGTGCATGCAACTTTCTGAAACAACTCAGTGAAAACAACATATTACTCACGGAATATTCTCAGTGAAGGTTGCAGCTGAGAAAATTTGATAGCAGGAATGGCATTTTTTACCTGAAGTTCCACTTATTTAGAAAGGAAAGGTCATGGAGACTTTCTGAAAGAACAGTATTTCTCCACCCCCTTTTCTGAAAGATACCTATGTCTGTGCCTGGCTTTAAGCAAAAGAGTTGCCATAGAAATATACTTTTGCCTAATATGATGCCTGCTAAATCAGAGATTTAAACAGAGACACTGTAATTAATCACACAAATTTTTATAGCCTGACCAAAACAGTCAAGACTTGCTAGCTATAGATAAATATTTCTTGCACAGCTAAGACACAACAGGGAATCTTACCACTGGCTCGGACTTTAATTAGACACATCTTAATTATCTTGCTGGTTGAAAGACCTTAAAACAAATCTGGAATGACTGTACACCCTCTCTAATGCTGTATTTATTCATTTTTGCTTAGGATTTAAATAAGAAGAGTTATGGAAAAAACAAAGCCCACACAGAGAGACTCCTGTCCCTACATACGATATATTTTTGTTTACTGCTGCTCCTCTAACAGATTTTCATGGGCAGCAAAAGCTTCAGTTGAATCGCAGCAGTTTTGAACTAGCTGCGAACGCGTGTGTGTGGGGAGGTATGTGCAAGCATGAAGTCCCATCCTTCATTTTGTATATTGATGACAAAATGGATCTACACAACTTCTGCATTTAACAGTGGGCCATTTAACTGACTTTTCAGTGTAATCCACACAGAAAATGTGCATCTGCATGTCCAGGCTATGGGGCTACACCTCCTGGTATGCTCAGACAAGAAAGAATACCCTCAGCTGGTTCTGTTGCATTTTTCCCACCAAATACTAGGCCAGAGACAATGAAAGCATGGTATTGATGAGAACACTTATATGAAAGAAAGGGTTATCTCAGTTCCCAACCTTCTAAGTATTTTGCCAGTTCAAAGTTTTTGGATAAGTTACCTAGGAGCTTGGCTAACTCCTGAGAGATAAGAGATGTGCCCTCGCACCTGTCCAAACAGATGAAGGAACCAAGCTCAGGTTTCTCCTCTTAGGGAGAGGACAGTTTCCAACACTGTGCTGTTAGCACAAGCAGGAGGGAGGCAATCTGTCCTTGCTGTGATCATTTTCAAACAGCATCTCCTTTTTTTATGATGTTTGAGTTTTGCTTTGGGTCTGTGAATGAACCTCCCTGAAATATGGAGTTGAAAGCCTCCTAAGCTCCAATGAGACATTTTGGTATATTGTTAACACTTCAGTAGTCTGTTGTTTAGCAGACATGACAGTTGTAAATCCCACCATTGGGTACTCCTCAGGCACTGAATGTAGAGCCTGTGTGCCTAATTCAGGGTACTGTTTTGATGACCAGATCATTAAGATTTTGGAGCTACAAAGCTGAGAGCTGCTGGGGTTTAAATCCACTCTCAGCTCTAAATCGCTTTCCCTTTTGTAAAGAAAAATTCTAGTAGCTTTGCCATAGAGCCACAAGGGTGTTTTGAAGACAAGATGTTTTGGAGATTGCATGCCATTGAGATTATCTTATGAAGGAGGCTGTAGCAGAGCAGGCAGAACACACCCCAGGGTGATTGTGGGGCAAAGACAGCATGAAGTGGAGCCCTTGGGGATCTATCAGACTAGCCAAGTGATTTAGTCAGGGACACTGATATAGTAACAGACTTTGGTTAATTCCACCCTGTCAGGAGCAGAGTATGCCAGTCTAACTTGTAGGGCCTGTTGGTCGACTGCCAGTGGACCAGGAGGATGAAGATTATCATGCTTGGCCACTAAAGTCTTGCCTCAAGTGAAGAAAATCAATCTGGATCCAAAACAGCTACACATTTAACGTGGATTTGCTAAACCACATTAAATCTGTTTTGGCATTTTAATCAAAGGTGCTTTTAATGTGATTAGACTTGTTACCAAGTGAACTGCTCTGAACTTAATTTCAGAATATTTTTGTCCTGAATTAGAATATTCACCCAGAAACTGACGGAGTTTCAATACACTTAAATAATTTGGATTCATTTCTGTGACAGCACAATATGTGCACCTGAACACTGGTCAATGGAGTCACACCACTAAAGTAAGAGCTGTCAGCACTGCTGGAGCTAAAGAAGGCTGGATTCGAACAGGGGCTGCCAAGATTATTCCTCTTAATAGGTTTTCACCTTCCATGCCTTTTCACCTAGTTTACTTTCAGAGGCCATGTCCTTGGTTATAAATAACAATGTTTTCCCAAAGTGTAGTATCCTGTAGAAACTTTGGCCTGATACGTTTTTGAGGAAGACAAAGCTTATGCCCATTAATAGCACAAAATTATTTTTTCATTCGTCAAACACCGAAGAGCATCAATATCTTGCACATTAATGGGGGTAGGAGTTGTGAGTAGATGATTTTAAAAGTACTGATATGGTAAATGTTAAAGCATCCATCTCTCCAGTTGCAACAACTTCCTGAATTTACACAGATCAAGTCCGTAAAAATTATTGGTAAATCAGAGGCTATCAGGTCTTGTTTGTAACAACATATATACAGACACATGTACAAACAGCTCTGAAATGTGCTATTTCCTGAAACAGACGTTAATGGGACGTCATCACCTGTCACAATTGCCGCTGTTGCCAAAGATGTTGGTCTGTCATCTTGACCTTTAAGCCACTGTTAGGATACCTTTGTGTAATCAAGATTCACATCTTGAAAATGCCAGTAGAACAAAAGCTACTGTTGTCCTGACCCAGCTGAGTAGATGTCAAAGGCTTGGTGCTTAGTTGCTGACAAAATTTCAAGTTCAGCTTAAGATAAGTGTGTTTTATTCGCAGTTATGGTGAGAATTTACCACCTAATTCTGTTTATGCTGATGTTTCTTACTCTTTGCTTGTCACCAATGGCATAGCAATAAGCAGTTCTGATTTCATGCAGATTGTCTTCCCACTTGTTTTTATGGGTCTTAAAGGAACACCAAGTAGAGAAAGAGAGAAATTGACAGTCTACAGTTTAGGAGAAGACTGAGAAGAGGGTTAAACCATGTATTGGAAATTCAAGAACTGAGTTTGTTAAATAAGAACATTTTCTGTAAAGAAAAAAAAAGGAGAAAGGTCTTTAAGCACTTTGTACTCTTGTGGTAAGGCTTTGGAGTCTCAGAGTATTTGTGATTAATCCCCTTTTGTATGGCCAGTGTATTTGTAAAACTGAACCTAGAAGCAAAAGAAAATTAGATTGTTGTCATTCAACTGTTTGTTACTGTGGAGCACTTTTCGTTTATTTTTTTGCTGATATGTCTCTTTCACAGTGCATTGCATTTTGCAGGGATGTTTATATGAGAGAAAAATCAGACTTAGCAGTGTTCTGCATTCACTTTGCATGATGTAAACAATTGTACAAAGTGCAGAGGTCCAGTCCAGAGTAGCCAGACTACCAGCAACTAGATAAGCATGAGCATAGGCAGAGCTAAATCTGAAGAAGTTGACTTGGGGAGAGCAAGGAGGTTAATAAGCAAAAGCTTCATGCACAGTCTCCACCTGTGTTGGGAGCAAGCAGAAGGCTCTTCTCTGCCTGCCCTACAATGAACTGATGCACATGCCAGTTTCATAAGCAGCTGTGTAATTTTTATGAGCTTGTGCAACATTTCTAATCTACGGCTCCCACTCCACTGAAATGATGTAAATGGTTGCTTCCATCCATTACAAGAAGTTGGATGTTGGAACTGATAAAGTGCTTTGAGATCAGTAGATGGGACTGTGCTGTAGCAGCTCAAGAGACTGTTGTACATTGAGCATTTTCTGACGGGTCTCTGACAAGCTCACTCTCTACCACAGTACTGCAACTGATGGGGAAACAGCCTTTTTAACATGGTGCCCTGTCAGCTACTACCCACTCTGTTGAGGTACCTCACAGCTGTTGACAGCAAAAGAGAAGAGACTGTCTTATATGCTGTGAGTGATACTTGCATCTTCCTTGTCAGTGTATGCAGGAGTCAATCACACCCTTTTGCTACAGATCTATGACACATTGTCTAAACTGAATGATAGTTTCCTCCTGGGAATAACAGGCTTCTCTCTGGGGCAGATTTCTGGTATGCTTTCCCAAGAAATTTCCTGTTTCTGACAGAAGGCGCCGGGGAGTCAGAAATACGGCGCTGAATTTTTATTCTTTCATTTCGAACTCATCCTCAGCCTCCTGGGGTCTTACAGGAGTTTACCCTCAAAAAGAAAGTCTTTGGTAGGGGGTCCACCTTGTGACCTTCTCATACAGCCTGGAATGATGGTCTGATACTGATGAACACGGAGCGAAGATGATGTTTACCTCAAGCATTTAGATTCTGCAAAGTACAGAAAAACAGGTCATATCGACATTATTTGAAAGTACGCTTTACTGCCCGACACAGCCCTCTAGATATCGCCGGCTTACGCTGCCTCCTTGATGAGTAGTGACCCCTTAAGGAGAAACCGAGCTACTGACGCCAGTAATATCTCCCCATCTCCAGCTGCTCTTCCGTGAGATTTGCTTTCTCTCCCCGCCCTAGCTGGGGCTTATTCCCTCATTTTCGGTTCAGCACATTTGAGACAGGATGTCATAACGCCGTGTGTCAAGAAATTCAAAACGTTTCTGAAACGCGTCATGTAGCTGGCACCTTCTTGTATCTTTTTGCATCAAGAATTGTACCTAGGTCTTTTATTTCTTCTTCTTCACCACCCCCCCCCCACACACACACACACCACACACACACACAGGTGGTTTGATTTGTTCACTAATGCTGTATTGCCAGGCCACCGAGGAAGTCCATTTTTTTTTTTTTTGCCTTATTGTTTTGCAGGCGATGTTGTACACTCTTCTTATTTTACCATAGGGACAGAACTTAACAAGAGCGCTGTGGGTTTTTTGTTTGTTTCAAAGTCCAAATGCTGAACACCCAGCATCACTGGTTAACCACTGCTTTCTTTAAAAAAAAAAAAAAATAAAAAAATAAAATAAAAAATAAAAAAAAAAAATTCTTGCTCCAGAAGAATATCTTGACATAACTGAGCCCTAAAACTTTCAGCCCCAAAAGATGAGGAACTCAGTATACGTTGAGTTTGGAGTGTTTTGTCTTTTGGAGGCCTCTCTCAGGAAGGCTTTTGAATGTTTTCAATCAAACAATACTTAAAAAGCATTCTGTAGAATCTTGTGAATGGTAATCATTGCAAATGTTTTTGCAGCCTAGGGGACACATGGCATAGTGTCTTCTAGAGAAGGAAGAATCACTAAGAACTGTGAAGTAGCAATCCTGCTCTTAGGCTCTGATCTTATCTGTGTTTCCGTGCTGCATGACCTTACTAAGCATACAGGGGAAACCTTCCATTGGGAGATTTTAAGTAGTTTGGTGCAGACTTTTCGCATAACTTCCCAGAGTATTGTGTTTCCCACCTAATGGTGTAAGTGCATCTCCTACAGATAATGGAAATCAGCAGGGAATATGGCTCAGGTTAGCTGAGCAAGTATATACACAGATTCTTGAAGGTTTCTGCATGAAAGTGGAGTTCAGTTTGGTGCATTTACAGTTACCTATTACTTTAAAGCTGTCTCGGCCATGGCTGTCCCGGATGCAGTTTAACCTATGAAAGACAGCAAGTCTTTCCCGGATCAGCTCACAGTTCTGAGAACTAGTGATCCTATGATCAGCCCCGTGAGAGGATACACACAAAAGTAGCAACGGACCCACTTTGAGAATACAGGGAGATAGGATAGTGAGACCTCCCTAGGGGCAGGATCTCCTCGCAAAGCTCCAGGAGCGGGAGAGCACTCTGGCTCAGCAAAACCTTCCTTGACCTGAGCACCCACCACCGCCGGGGAGGGCTGGCACAGCCGGTAGCCGCGCGGGAAGCTGAAGCAGGTGCCTAAATTGCAGGGCACAAGTACCCGAGGAGCCGCAGGGCACCTCCCGCCTCACGCTTTTCTCACCGCCGGCCCCGAGCCTCACCCGCCCCACCCCCCCCCCGCCGTGTCCCCGCAGGTCGGCGGCGGAGACAGCCGGGGGCTTTGCTGGGCGGCAGGGCGGC